>JAQQSW010024199.1:0-10134 GCA_028646575.1 Pseudocheirus occidentalis | reverse complement strand
GGAGGGGTCTTACAGTGGGATCAATGTTCTGGGCTGGGGGGTA
This sequence comes from Pseudocheirus occidentalis, assembly GCA_028646575.1. NCBI lineage: Eukaryota > Metazoa > Chordata > Mammalia > Diprotodontia > Pseudocheiridae > Pseudocheirus > Pseudocheirus occidentalis. The sequence continues at coordinate 10,091 of JAQQSW010024199.1, read as the reverse complement.
GGGACAAAAAGGGGAGAAAATTTGTAACTCAAAACCTTGTGGAAATGAATGATGTAACCAAGAAAATAAATTAAAATTAAAAAAAATAAAATGAAGGGGAAGAAAGTTCAGCCAACCTCAGAGAATTTAAAAGACTGGGAAAAGAAATGATCAGTGTGTAAAGGATGAAGATGATTGGGTAGCTTGTCCTGGCACCCCTTGTTTACTAGTCAGTGTCAGGGGTAGGGTCTATAACTCAGTCATATAACACTACCTGTGCTGGAGGGGAAAAGAGCAGGCAATCCATAAGACCAGAGCTCACTTGTCAGGAGAGTGGGATCTTCATTTCTTTCTGAAACTCTAGGGGAAAAGGTGTCCTCTTTTGATTCCTACTGATAAGAAGGAATGGTAAATCCCAGTCCAGTTTCCTCTTTTCTCTTCCTTCTTGCGTCAGGACAACGTAATGAGACCCTCCTTCCTTCTCTTTTCCTTTCCTCTCCTGGGACTCCAGTCTTCCAGGGGAAGTCTGATGATGATATTTCTATGGTTTTACTGTAACACTGAATCTTTAATTCTCTATCTTTTTGAGGATACATACCTGTTGTATTCCCATTTTGGGTCCCCATATTCCCTTGAATCTTTCTGTGTACTGTGTGACTCATTTTAGGTAGTAGGACACAGGAAGTAAAAGGGAGAGTGACTTATGATTCTCAGCAGAAAGAGGAAGAGGAAACCCTGGGAAAATAGAAGAGCCACAAGGCAAACCTATATTAAAGCAAGGTTAAGCTCTGCAAACCCAACCACTGACCATAACGGAGTGATATCCAAGCCTATGTTAGAATGTTTCACAAATTACCATGACCCTCACATGTTATTAATTTCTTTTTTATTTTTAACATCAAAATTTCAACAAATATTAACATTTGCATACATAAAGTACAGAAAAGAGAATCCATGAATTTCTACTAAATATAGTTTGGTGTTTTTAGGTATATACTAAGTTGAGCACAATGGGTATTCATCACCCTCATTTGCTTGGATTCCCCTGTAGAGTTCCTTTCCCCTTCAATTTTTCATTGTTGGTCTTTCCTTTATTTCTCCTATTTTTCCTTGCTTTTAGTGCCCCCAAAGCCATCCTCCTTTATAATAGATTGTGTGTAAGGAAACAAATCAAAAGTATTGGGTAGAGATGAAAATGTCTGTCTCATTTGGCATCTCCAGTCTGTCAACTCCCCATCAAAAGCTAGAAAGTAGTCTTCATCTTCAGCCTTCTGCTGGAAGGTTCACTCATTGTGGGGATCAGGATTCTTGACTCATTCCAATTTGTGTTCATTGACTGTACTGCAGTCATCTCATTAGCATTTTTCTGGGTTCTGTTTACTTCATTGAGAAACAGAAGCAAAAGCATAGCAATGCAAGGGTTAGGAAATCCAAGAACATCACTCACTTGGGTGAGCATTCTGTTTGTGACCAAAACAAAAACTGGAAAGCAGCCAAGTGAGAAATGAAGCTTAGACCAACATCTCACACCACCTACCCCAAGAAACTACATGTGTCATGGTAGGGGCTGGAAACAGAAAAAAGAACCCAGGAAATGCAAAACTGTTTCAAGGGCTAAGGTTTTGTTCCTCCAGGCAGTTTGATAATGGGGGAAAGAGGAGAGTGGACGGAAAAGGGAAAGAGGTATGCATAAGGCAATTACAAGGGTGCTGAGGGGGCCAATGATAAACTTGAGAGAGCAGCGGAGACCCATGAAACAAATGCAAAATGTGATCAGATGAGATAGAGTCACCACTGATTTGAAGGATTATTCAGCATGGCCTTCCTACTTCTTTGATATTATTACTGCCTAGATCTTAGGATTGTATATTGAGAATGAGAAGAGCCATTAGCTGTCTTTTGCAACACCAGTTGGGGCCCAGAGAGAAGGGTTTTGTTGAGGTGATTCCTGTAGTGAGAGGCAGATCCTGGATCAGGTTTCACGTCTCCTGATTCCACACCTGGATAGCAAATTTTCATTTCAAACAAATTTCTGGAAAATTGCATGAGTTGTCTGTTCTACCCTACAATACTGGGAATCATATGGCAACTGTTCTACAATTGATCTGAGTAGAATATTGACTGAGTGCAATGGGAAGTTAAAGATCACAGAGTTAATAAGTTTCAGAGATGGGACTTAAACCCAGATCTTCCTCATTTCAAACTTAGGATCCTATCTACTCTATGTCAACCATCATAAATAAATTAGAGATAAGAATGCCAACAATGCCTACTTTATAAGGTTGTTGTAAAGATGATATGAGATAATTAATGTTAAAAATTTTTGTATCCTTAAAGTGACGCAAATGTAAGGTGTTAAAATCTCCACAGAGGAAAGCAGAGGAAGGGGCTGGCTAAAACTTGGAGTCCTCATTTCATGCGCCTGCTCATGGCCACCATTTGCACAAAAGTTGTTGAGGAGTGCCCTTAAAGGACCCAAAGTGACTCCTCTGTATGGATGATTTTCTGTGAGTATAAAAACGTGAAGCCAACAAACCTGGGAACATTTCCAGGATCTGCTTCTGACTTCTGATGTGACCTTGGACAAGTAACTTCTTTCTGGGCCACAGTTTCTTTAGCTGGAAAATGAGAGCATTCAACTAAACTATCTAGCACATTTGCATCCCTAAATGTTCATTACGAATATCGAGGCAGTTAGGATAGTAAAGTGGCATGAAGGTCACGTTGAATGCTTCTTCATATCAATGGTCAACAAAACTCTCTTTCCTATTTGTCTTTGCATGTGTTTCAGCTGTCTGCTGCTAGCTCAAGTTCACCACTTCCCCCTTAGCACCCTTGCCACCCTACCACATGCATACTTCTGTCTTCATCTTCCATCCTCTTTCCCCCATGATGAAGTTGCACTGGAGGGAGGGGGGAAGAACCTCAGTTCGTTACACCGGCCTTACATTTCCTGGGCTCTCTCTTTGGTTTCTAACACCTACCATGACATCAGCTCTCCACCAGAATTTCTACTCTTGTTAGGTTCCTTTCTTCTCTCTGGGTACTCCAAGCTTGTTCTCTGCTCTTCCAAGCCTTCTCTTTTCTCAGAATCATGAAGCTCTCTGTGGCTGCCCTCTCCATCCTCATGGTCTTGACCTTCAGCTCTCCAGCATCCTCTACACCAAGTAAGTGTGCTTTCTCTTTCTGTGGTTATGCCTAAGTTCTGGTCATAGTCTGGACAGTACCCTGAAAAGAGATGAGTCTGGTCTGATCACAGAGGTCTGAGAAGGTTGGGAAGGGGAGGGCTAAAAGGAAGGAGCAGGGAGGATATCTGGGCCCTTTGGACCTGAAGGCATTGACATGCCCCTGATAATATAAGGTGGTTAAATGTTAGGTGGAGATGAGACAAGAGAGGAGAAAAAGCACTTGCCTGGATTCTCTGACTGGCTCAGTTCTCATTCTAATGCTCCTTTTAATTACCCAAGTGATGTCCAGCAAGAGGCTTCCTGGGCAAAAGGCAGGACTTGAATGGGCACATCCATTCTAGTTCCCACACTTTAGGTGTCTACAAATTATCCTTATGGGATGGGAGCAGCAGGTCTGATTGTGCTCCAGGCACAATGAGAGTTACATCTGGTACTGGAGGGAAGCAGGGTAAGGAAGACAGGAGGGATGCATCCCCAGCGTGCCTAGTTCTGAGTTTGTCCTTGAGATGGAGTCAGCAGTTAAGGAACGTATGGCGTGAACCTAAGACCTTACTAATCTCATGGCTCCCCTTTCTTTGCAGTGGGCTCTGACCCTCCCACCTCCTGCTGCTTCTCCTATGTCAGCCAACAGATCCAAAGAAAATTTGTGACAGACTATTATGAGACCAGCAGCCTGTGTTCCCAGCCAGCTGTGGTGTGAGTATCTCTTGAGGGGATCCAGGGAGAGAGGATGACAAACGGAATGGGGCCATTCGGCAACTTGGTGAAAGGGATGAATCTGTCCACTCTTGGGAAACCCTAGCTACAAGGGAAAAAAGACCCCCAAGTGGTCCCTGGTCAAGGTTGGGTTCTCCATGAAGCAAAACGGGAGCTGCTTAACCAAGGGGGCAGGATAAGCTGAAGCCACAGGGATTATGTGCCAACGTGAGGTTTCTTGAGAGACTGCCCACTGGATAGATCCCTAGAGAGAATCTGAATAGTCAGAAAGACCTGAGAGATATTACTAGAGGTGAGGATTGTCCCATAAGGTCCTGCAGAGATGTGCAGGAAGTGGTCAGTGCTGGACATGGGGGAGCACAGAGAAGCATCTCCTCCTCCATGACCTCTCATCTCTTCTCCTCTCCCTGCCCAGGTTCCAGACCAAAAGAGGTTGGCAGATGTGTGCCAACCCCAGTGATGCCTGGGTTCAGAGTTATGTGGAATACCTAGAGCTGAACTGAAGGGCTCCAGGGGCTTGGACAATGACTCTTTAAGAGAAATGAACCAACTGAGGAATTCCACAGGCAGATGCAGTCTCCCCAAATCCAACCTTCTGGAGATCTTTTCCCCCATTTGAATTCATTCTTCTTTGTGAGATTTATGTAAATTCATTGGTGGCAGTTTTGGGTATTTTTTCCTGCTATTTGCACTTCTTCAAGACAATGGTTCCTCATGGGACCTCTATGAGCAGCCTGGCCTCTCTTCTAGAGTTCTTTGGGTCACCTGCAGGATTCCATGAATATTTGTAGCATAAAGATTTCACAATAAAACTTTTGAAAGGCACATCTTTTGGTTGTGGTTTCAATGTTTTTTAGAGATGAAGTGTTCAGGAGTGGAGGAGATCTTCTCTTATCAAATCAGATTGGCATGACATTATTGGCCAGCAAAAGTTCTGTCAAAGCTCTGTGAGTTCAGTGGGCTGCCATCTCCCTTTGAATCAGTTGATTACAAAAATCCTATCTTCTCCCATGTTGAGAAGCAAAGTTCTAAGAATAGAGAGGCAATATTCCTACTCTTCTTATCTGGTAAGATCACCCAGAGAGTCTTGTAGTTGGTGTCCATAGTTTAAGAAGAACATGTGGAAGGTGAGAATGCTCAGAGAAAGACAACCAATGATGTGGAGTGCCTAGAGTCACAAAAAGATGATTTGAAGGAAGTTGGGAAGGCAAGTGGGGAGAAGAGAAGAATCATGTCAGCCATGATTTCTGTTTTCATGTATTAGGGGTGCTCTGTCCTATGGAAAAGTTCAGAGTCGTACTCTCTGGACCCCAAGGATAGAACCAAAGACAAAGGGTAAAATTTGGAAGGACCTAATTTTGTGCCTGACATTAGGAATGACGTCATAACGTCACGTATGTCCAAACTGCAATGGACTGCATTAAGTTGTGGTTTGTTCCCTCTCCCATGAAGGTCTTTAAATTGCGACTAGGTGACCACCCACAAAGAATGTAATAGTGGGAATAATTTTCAATCACCTTTTGAAGCACATCAATATATTGTTGTTGTCAAGATATCTTTGGCTGTTTCTGACTGCTTGGGACCCCAGTTTGCTTTTTCTTGGCAAAGATACTAAAGTGATTTGCCATTTCTTTCTCTAGTTCATTAGACAGATAAGGAAACTGAGGCAAAGAGTTAAGTGACTTGACCAGAATAACATAGCTAGTAAGTGTCTGAGGCCAGATTTGAAAACAGGAAGCTTAGTCTTCCTGACTTCAAGCTCAGCATTCTATCCACTAATACACATGTTAATTCCTGAAATTAATTGGCATTCCCATTTGGCCTCTAAGAGGCATTTACTGGGTGATGTTGGGCAATGCATTCAAACTTTCTTTCCTGGTTATCCCTAAAGACTACCCTGAGGCTGACATGGAATAACAGGAGTTTTAAGAGTTGTAAAGAGCTTTATTGAGGTAAAGGCTGTATATTATTCATTGCTGATTTTTATTAATTACTGTTGGTTGTTGGTGGGCTTTGTTCCCATTCTCCCTGCCCTGCCTGCAGCACAGGGTTGCTGGGAAGATAAAATACCAAGGGAGATTTCTAAGGGATTGGGCAGGAAAATGAGTCCTTGTTGAACTTCATATCCTCTACTGTTCTTACCAGCCTCAAATCCCTGATCCTCTAGTCCAGAACACCAATTCTTAGTGAGTTTTGAAGTCTCCAAAGGATTGATTGTTCTCTCAACCATCCATATGAAATACAGACAGAGAATATTACTATGTCCATTTGATAGATGAGGAAACTGAGACTCTGTGAGATTAATTCATTCATCCATGAGCACACAGCTAGAAAGTGTCCAAGCTGGGATTCCAATACTGCTCTTACTTTCTGAATACCTTCCTACCGTCAACTCAACTAGGCTAGTCTGAAATGGTCCCCATAGGGAATGAGCGACTCAATCCTTCCTAATAGTTGAGAGCCTCTTAAAATGACTCCAGAAGCAGAGTAACTTAAAGATGTGACTGTCTTTTCTGGATCTTCTTTTACAATTCAATTTCATTTTTGTCAATGGAATATTTTACACAATTTAATTCTAAATGTGCATTATGCTCATGCCTTGAAAGAAGGTTTTTAAAATGAAGGAGATAAAGTTCAGCAAAACTCAGGGAATTCAAAGGATTAGGAAAGGAAATGGTCAATGTCTAAAGAATGAAGATGATTGGTTGGGTGACTTGCCCAAGGATTTGTTAGTCAGTATCAGGGAAAGGATTTATTTGTACCTCAGTCGCCTTGATCTTAAATTCATCTCTCTAGCCACCACTACCTGTGTGGAAGGAGAAAAGGGCAGGAAATCTACAAGACCATGTGAGTAGGATCCTCATTTCTCTCTGAAATTCAAAGGGACAAGGTATCCTCTTTTGATTCCTACTGATAAGAGGGAATGCTAAATCCCAGTCTGATTTCCTCTTCCCTTTTCCTTCTTGGGTCAGGAGAATGTAATGAGATCCCCCTTTCCTTTTCTTTTTCCTTCCTCTCCCAGGGATCCTGTCCTGCATTGGAAGTCTGTCTATGATATTTCTATGACTTTACTGTAACATTGAACCTTTAATTCTCCATCTTTTTGAGGACACATGCCTGTGGCATTCCAATTTTGGTTCCCCATATTCCCTTGGTTCTTTCTATGTCCCCTGTGACTCATTTTAGGTAGTAGGAAGAAAAATAGAGAGTGACTTATGATTCCAAGCAGAGGGAACAAGAGGAAGCCCTGGGATCAGAGAAAGGTTGCAGAGCAATTCTCTATTAAGATGAGGTTAAGTTCTACAAACCCAGCCACTGACCATAAAAGAGTGATATCTAAACCTATGTCCGAGTGCCTCCCAAATCACCATGACCCTCACACAATATGAATTTCTTCTTTTTGAACACCAAAATATCAACAAATATTAACATTTCCATATATAAAAAACAGAAAAGAGGAGGATATATGCATTTCTGAATTTCTGCTAAATATAATTTGGTGTTTTTAGATATATATTAAGTTCACCATGATGGTAAATCACATCCATTACTTGCTTGTATCTCTTTGAGAGTTTCTTTTTTCCCCTCAATGTTTTTATTGCTCTTTTCTCTATTTCTCTTATTTTTGCCTTGCTATTCATTTCCCCAAAGCTGTCCTCCCTCCTATATAAAGATTGTGTATAAAGAAACAAAGCAAAAGTGCTGGGCAGAGGAGAAAACATCTGTCTCACTTGGCATCTCTAGTCCATCACCTCCTCATCAAAAGTTGGGAACAGCCTTCACTTCAGTCTTCTGCTGGAAGGACCACTCATTGCAGGGTTCAGCATTCTCAGGTCATTCAAATTGGTTTTCATTGACAATACTGCTGTCACACTTCTCCAGGTTCTGTTTATTTCACTCAGAAAGAGAAGCAATTGAACATGGCAGACAAGGGATTAGGAAACCCCCAGAAATTCCCCACTTGGATGAACATTCTGCATGTGACCAAAAGTACTGGAAACATTGGAAAGCAGCCAGAAAGAAATGAGGCGTAGACCAACATCTCACACCACATACCCCAAGAAGCTGCATGTGTCATGGTGGGAGTTGGAAACTGAAAAAGGAACCCAGGAAATGCAAGGCTCTGTCAAGGGCTGAGGTTTTGTTCCTCAAGGCAGTTTGATCATGGGGGAACAAGGAGAGCCAATGGAGAGGGGAGAGATGTGTGTGTGCAGTGACATGACAAGGGTGTTGAGGAGACCATGATAAACTTGAGGGAGCAGCAGAGACTGATGAAACAATTGCATAATGAAAAAGCAAGGAGAGATATGGTCACCATTGATTTGAATGGCCTCCATGCTACTTGGATACTAGAACTGCCTGGGTCTTAGGACTGTAGATTAAGGAGAAGGATCCTTAGTTTTCTAGTCCAACTCCCTCCTTTTACAACAAAAGAAACTGGCTCAGAGACAGACCTTGTTCCAGCTGATTCCAGTAGTAAGAGACAGATCTTGGATCTGGTTTCCTGGCTCCTGATTCCAGATCTAAATAGAAAAGTTATATCTCAAAAAACATTCAGGAAAATGGAAGGAGATGCCTGTTCTATCCCATTACTTCTGAACCCATTAAATAGTAGCATAGCATTCATACCCATAACCATCTTTCCTCTCATATCTTATTTTCTCTTTAACATCAATTTCATTTCCATTGAATAAAAAAGGATGTAATGATCTATATGATAGTTGACTATTTAAAAATATCATGGTATCATACATACACTCCTCCCCAGAGAGTCTTATGTTGCCTCTGCTCCCATGCAGGTATGCCCTATAATTCTGTCCAACTCGGCCTGAAGGCAGAAGGTTTAAGGTTTTAACCTGCATCCATCACTTTCTGGTTTTTAAAATTTGGACAAGTCACTTAAGAACACTGGTAATTGTACAGCAACTATTCTACAAATGATCTGATTATGGTATAAGCCAGGGGCACTGGGAGGTTAAAGATTACCCACTTAGTAATTTTCAGAGACAGAACTTGCATCCAGATCATCCTGATTTCAAGCCTAAGACCCCATCCACTCTATGTCAAATCTCATAATCAACCTAGCAAAAAGAATTCCAATGCTGACTACTTCATAAGGTTGCTGTAAAGATGGTACGAGATAATTAAGGGTAAAAGCTTTTGTACCCTTAAAATGATACAAATGTAAGGTGTTAAAATCATCACACAAGAAAGCAGATGAAGGGATGGGCCAGCACCTGGAGGCCTCATTTCTTTGCCCTGCTCATGGCCACCATTTGCACAAAACTTGTCAAGGAGCGCCCTTGAAGGACTTGAGGTGGTTCCTCTGTATGGACCATTTTCCACTTCCACATGGTCCATGTGAAGTCAACAAACCTGGGAACATTTCCATGATCTGCTTGCTCCCGACTGCTAATGTGACCTTGGACAAGTCACTTCTCTCTGGATCACAGTTTCTTTAGCTAGAAAATGAGAGAGTTCAACTAAACTACCTAGGATTCTTTTGCCTCTAAACCTCCAGTCCTCAGATCTAGGCAGTTATGATGTCAAAGCAATATGAAAGACATGTTGAATACATCTTCATATCAATGATCCACATAACTCTCTTTCCTATTTGTTTTTGCATATGCTTCATCTGTCTGCTGCTAGCTCAGGTTCACCACTTCCCCCCAGCACCCTTGTCACCCCACCACAGGCACACTTCTCTCTCCAAACTCCCTCTTCTTTCCCCCATGATGAAGCTGCAGTGGGGGGTGGGGGGAGAAACTCAGTTCTTGACACCAGCCTTGCATTTCCCGGGTTCCCTTTTTTAGCTTTGAACTCCTACCATGACATCAGTTCTCCACCAGAATTTCCACTCCTTTTAGGTTCCTTCTTTCTCTCTGAGTACTCTCAGAAACCCCTATAAAAAGGGGAGCCACACATGAGACAGACACAGACCTCCAGAGTCTCTTAGCTTGTGCTCTGCTTCTCCAAGCCTTCTCTCCTCTCAGGATCATGAAGCTCTCTGTGGCTGCCCTCTCCATCCTCGTGGTCATGGCCATCAGCTCTCTGGCTTCCTCTGCACCAAGTAAGTGAGCTTTCTCTTTCTCTCTGTGACTATGTCCAAGTTCTGGTCATAGCCTGGATAGAACCCTGACAGGAGATGAGACTGCTCTGATTACAGGGATCTGTGAGGGTCAATTAGGGAAGGACTAAAAGGGAGAG
>JAQQSW010024198.1:0-10134 GCA_028646575.1 Pseudocheirus occidentalis | reverse complement strand
ATTATACGTCTGATTCTAGAATTAGCAGAACCTGTTCAGAAGGCTGAAAAAGTCCCTCCAAGGAGTATTAGTTGAATATGTGTATGATTCTTTCCTTTTTTTGATAATAGGTTTACACGGACATTAGTGCAGGTGAGGAATTGATAACATGGGAATTCTATGAGGTGTTTGGCCCCACATTATGGCCTTTCCCTGGTAGAGTAAGGATTTTTCTCCTGAAGAAATTCACTTTCAGGTGTCATTCAACCATGAAAGGGGGGTATCCTCCTCTTGGTTGATTATGGCTTCAGAAAAGGGCATTAAAGTTCAGGAATTGAAGAAATGTGACTTTTTGCAATGACTGTACACACATTTGGTACTTTTACAGGTAGACAAAGATTGTCAACTGAAGAAAGTGTCTCTCTTTCCGAGTAGTTACATGAGAAGATGTCTATATATTGTATGTCAGATTGCAGAGTGATCAAAAAAGGTTTGCCAGGCAGGAGAAGTCTATCCAAGGGCGATTATATACATAAATGTATGATTCCTTCCATCTTTCTTGAAGCTAATTTTCCCTGAATATGTATGAAAGTCAGAAATTGAAAAAAATATGTATTCTATACATAATCTGTCCTCAAATTGTGGAATATTTCCTTTATGGTATGGGCTTTTGACGTAAAGAAAGTCCTCTCCAAGACGCACTGAACCATAAATGGTACAGGTGGACACCATCCTTTCATGGTGGAGGGAGTCATGGAAGGGACTTTCTTCAGCTGACAAGCATTCCCTCTATAGTGAAACGGTCACAACGAGGGGCCAGACAATGCACAGAATACATATTTTCTCATTTGCTCACCTGCACTACCATTCAGGAAAAGACAGTGTCAACAAAGAAGTAAGCAATCATGCATCTATATATGAGCTTTTGACCTGAAGAAAATCATTTTCATTTGTGGCTGAACCATTAATGGTGGTATCCTAATTTTGGTTGTTTCTATCTTTGCAGAAGGGCACTGAATGTCAGGACATGAAGAAACGTGTGTTCTTTACAATGTCAATACACACGTTTTGTCCTTTTCAGGTATACGAAGGTATATTGAACTGACGAAAATTTGTCTCTTTTGTAGTAGTAGCTTGAAGAGATGGCTGAGCATTATGTGTCTGCATCTAGACTTCTCAGTATTTGTTCACGAGGCGGCATAAAGCCTCTGAAATGATTATCAGTTGCATAGATGTATGATTCTTTCCTTCTTTTTCATGCTAACTGTACATGAACATTAGTGGAGGTGAGGAATTGATGACATGAGAATACTATGCGGTGTTTGCCCCAACATTGTGGCCTTTCGCCGGTAGAGTAAGGGCTTTTCACCCGAAGAAAGTCCCTTCCATGTCTCGTTCAACCATGTAAGGGTGGTATCCTAGTCTTGCTTGTTTCTGCCACAGGAAAAGGGGCTTAAAGATCAGGAAATGAGGAAATATGCCTTTTTTGCAATGGTTGTGCACACTTTTTGTCGTTTTGCAGGTGGAAAAAATCTTCTACTGAAAAACATGTCTGTTTCCTAATAGTAACATGTGAAGATGGACATGCATTTTATGTCAGATACCAGAGTGATCAAAAAATGTTCGTCAAGCATGAGAAAGACCCGCCAAGGACGATTAGATGCACAGATGTATGATTCCTTCCTTCTTTTTTGATGCTAGGTTTACAGGAACATAACTGCAGGTCAGGAACGGATAATATGTGTACTCTGTGTGGTGTTTGACCCTCCATTGAGGCCTTTCCTTGGGAGAGTTGGGGCATTTCTCGTGAGAAATGTCCCTTCCTTGTCTCGTTCGACCATCAATGTATGGTATCTTAATTTTGGTTGATTCTGTGTTAGGAAAGGGCATTAAAGTTGAGGAAATAAAGACATGTGTCTTCTTTGCGATGCTTGTACACACTTTTTATCCTTTTACTAGTAGACAAAGGTTTCTGCTGAAAAAAGTGTCCCTCATTTCGCGTAGTAACATGAGGAAATGGCTATGCATCATTTGTCAGATTTCAGAGTGATCGAAAAATATTCGCCAAGGAGGAGAAAGTCCCTCCAAGGACAATTAGCTGAATAGATGAATGATTCCTTCCTTCTTTCTTGAAGCTACTTTTACTTGAAGTGGAGTGCAGGTCAGGAAGTGAAGAAAAAGTGTATTCTATGCATAATCTGGCCCCACAATATGGCCTTTTCCATGTATAGTAGGGGCTTTGAACGTAAAGAAAATCCTCTCCAAGAATGGCTGAACCATGGATGGTGGAGGAGTATACAATCCATTTGTGTTAGAACTAGATATGGAAGGTATATTTTTTCCTGTGAAAATCCCTTCCTCTACAGGAAAACTGCCACAATGAGTGGCCCGACAACACATAGAATACACAATTTATCAATTCCTCACCTGCCATACAATTCAGGTAAAGCTAGCGTCAACAAAGAAGGAAGGAGTCATACATCTACGTATGAGCTTTTGAGTTGAAGGAAATCCTTTTCATGACTGGCTGAACCTTAAATGGTGGCATCCTCCTTTTGTTTGTTTCTAGCTTAGCAGAAGGGCACTGAAAGGCAAAAAATGAAGACACGTGTGTTCTTTGCACGGTATATACACACGTTTTGTCCTTCTCAGGTACACGAAGGTATTTTCAACTGTCGAAAATGCGTCTCTTTTGTAGGAGTAGCTTGAAGAGATGGCTGTGTGTTATGTGTGTGATTCTACATTCATCGGAACCTGTTCGTGAAGCAGAATAAGGTCCCTCCAATACTCAATAATTTCACACTTGTATGATTTCTTCCTCCTTTTATGATGCTGGTTTACATGAATATTAGTGCAGGCCAGGAATTGATAATATGGTAAAATTGTGCGGGGTTTGACCCACATTGAGGCCTTTTCCCAATAGAGTAAGGGAATTTCACCTGAAGAAAGTCACTTCCACGTCTCGTTCCAAAATGGATGGATGGTATACTGCTCTTGGTTGATTATGGCTTAGGTAAAGGGCATAAAAGTTAAGGAAATGAAGAAAGGTGACTTCTTTGCAAGGCTTGTAAACGCTTTTTGACTCTGAAAGGTAGACAAAGATTTTCACCTAAATAACGTGTTTCTCTTTTAAAGTAGTAACATCAGGAGATGGCTATGCATTATTTATCAGATTCCACAGTGATCAAAAAATATTCGCTAGGTAGATGAAAGCCCCTCCAAGGATGATTAGATGCATAGATGCATAAATCCTTCCTTCTTTCTTGAAATCAGTTTTACACGAATTTGAGTGCAGGTCAGGAATACAAAAAATTTTGATTCTATGCGTAATCTGGCCTCACAGTGTGGAATATTTCCTGTAGAGTATGGGCTTTGAACGTAAAGAAAATCGTCTCCATGACTGGCTGAAACATGAATGGTGGAGGAGGATACCAGCCTTTCTTGGTGGAGGGAGACATGGAAGGGACTTTCTTCAGGTGAAAAGTCCTTCCTATACATTGAAACGACCACAATGAGGGGCCAGACAGTGCGTAGAAAACACATTTACCCAATTCCTGAACTGCGCTACCATTCAGGTAAACCCAGCATTAACAAAGAAGTTACGAATCATACATATATGTACAAGCTTTTGCCCTGAAGAAAATCGGTTTCATGACATGGATGGTGGTATCGTTCTTTTTCTTGTTTCTAGCTTAGCAGAAGGGCACGCATGCTCATCAAATGAAGAAAAGTGTCTTCTTTGCAAGGTCTATACTCACGTTTTAACCTTTCATGTATACCAAGGTACATTCAACCGCCCACAGCGTGTCTCTTTTGTGGTACTACCTTGATGAGATTTCTGTGCATTATATGTCTGATTCTAGAATTGGTAGAACCTGTTTACAAGGCTGAAAAAAGTCCCTCCAATGAGTATTAGTTGAATATATGTATGATTCTTTCCTTTTTTTGATAATAGGTTTACACGGACATTAGTGCAGGTGAGGAATTGATAACATGGGAATTCTATGAGGTGTTTGGCCCCACATTATGGCCTTTCCCTGGGAGAGTAAGGGCTTTTCTCCTGAAGAAATTCACTTTCAGGTATCATTCAACCATGAAAGGGTGGTATCCTCCTCTTGGATGATTATGGCCTCAGAGAAGGGCATTAAAGTTTAGGAATTGAAGAAATGTGTCTTTTTGCAATGACTGTACACACTTTTGGCACTTTTACAGGTAGACAAAGATTTTCAACTGAAGAAAGTGTTTCTCTTTTCGAGTAGTTACATGAGAATATGGCTATGTATTGTATGTCAGATTCCAGAGTGATCAAAAAAGGTTCGTCAGGCATGAGAAAGACCCTCCAAGGAAGATTAGATGCACAAATATATGATTGCTTCCTTCTTTTTTTGCTGCTAGGTTTACAGGAACATAACTGCAGGTCAGGAATGGATAATATGTGTACTCTGTATGGTGTTTGGCCCCGCATTGAGGCCTTTCCCTGGTAGAGTTGGGGCATTTCTCGTGAGAAAAGTCCCTTCCTTGTCTTGTTCAACCATCAATGTATGGTATCTTACTTTTGGTTGATTCTGGCTTAGGAAAGGGCATTAAAGTTGAGGAAATAAAGACATGTGTCTTCTTTGCGATGCCTGTACACATTTTTGATCCTTTTACTAGTAGACAAAGGTTTCAGCTGAAGAAAGTGTCCCTCATTTCGAGTAGTAACATGAGGAGATGGCTATGCACTATTTGTCAGATTCCAGTGTGATCAAAAAATATTCGCCAAGCAGGAGAAAGTCCCTCCAAGGACAAGTAGATGCATAGATGTATGATTCCTTCCTTCTTTCTTGAAGCCAGTTTTACTTGAAGTGGAGTGTAGGTCAGGAAGTGAAGAAAAAGTGTATTCTATGCATAATATGGCCGCACATTATGGCCTTTTCCATGTATAGTAGGGGCTTTGAACGTAAAGAAAATCCTCTCGAAACTGGCGGAACCATGGATGGTGGAGGAGGATACAATCCATTTGTGTTAGAACTAGATATGGAAGGTATATATTTCAGGTGAAAATCCCTTCCTCTACAGGGAAACTGCCACAATGAGGGGCCCGACAATGCATAGAATACACATTTTATCAATTCCTCACATGCCCTACCATTCAGGCAAAGCTAGCCTCAACAAAGAAGGAAGGAGTAATACATCTACGTATGAGCTTTTGAGTTGAAGGAAATCCTTTTCATGACTGGCTGAACCTTAAATGGTGGCATCCTCCTTTTGTTTGTTTCTAGCTTAGCAGAAGGGCACTGAAAGGCAAAAAATGAAGACACGTGTGTTCTTTGCAAGGTATATACACACGTTTTGTCCTTCTCAGGTATACAAAGTATTTTCAACTGTCGAAAATGCGTCTCTTTTGGAGTAGTAGCTTGAAGGGATGGCTCTGTGTTATGTGTGTGATTCTACACTCATCAGAACCTGTTCATGAAGCAGATTAAGTCCCTCCAATACTCAATAATTTCACACTTGTATGATTTCTTCCTCCTTTTATGATGCTGGTTTACATGAACATTAGTGCAGGCCAAGAATTGATAATATGGTAATATTCTGCGGTGTTTGACCCACATTGAGGCCTTTTCCCAATAGAGTAAGGGCATTTCACCTGAAGAAATTCACTTCCACGTCTCGTTCCACCATGGACGGATGGTGTCCTACTCTTGGTTGATTATGGCTTGGGACAAGGACATAAAAGTTAAGGAAATGAAGAAAGGTGACTTTTTTGCAAGGCCTGTACACACTTTTTGCCTCTTAAAGGTAGACAAAGATTTTCACCTAAACAAGGTGTTTCACTTTTAGAGTAGTAACATCAGGAGATGGCTATGCATTATTTATCAGATTCCACAGTGATCAAAAAATCTTCGCCAGGTAGAAGAAAGCCCCTACAAGGACGATTAGATGCATAGATGTATGAATCCTTCCTTCTTTCTTGAAATCACTTTTACACGAATTTGAGTGCAGGTCAGGAAAAGAAAAAATATGGATTCTATGCGTAATCTGGCCTCACACTGTGGAATATTTCCTCTATGGTATTGGCTTTGAACGTAAAGAAAATCTTCTCCATGACTGGCTGAAACATGAATGGTGGAGGAGGATGCCATCCTTTCTTGGTGGAGGGAGACATGGAAGGGACTTTCTTCAGGTGAAAAGTCCTTCCTGTACATTGAAACGGCCACAATGAGGGGCCAGACAATGCGTAGAATACACATTTCCTCAATTCCTCACCTGCACTACCATTCAGGTAAACCCAGCATTAAAAAAGAAGTTAGGAATCATACAGATATATATATATATACAAGCTTTTGCCCTGAAGAAAATCGGTTTCATGACAAGGATGGTGGTATCGTTCTTTTTGTTGTTTCTAGCTTAGCAGAAGGGCACACATGCTCATCCAATGAAAACAAGTGTCTTCTTTTCAAGGTCTATACTCACGTTTAAACCTTTCATGTATACCAAGGTACCTTCAACCGCCGACAGCGTGTCTCTTTTGTGGTACTACCTTGAAGAGATTTCTGTGCATTATATGTCTGATTCTAGAATTAGCAGAAGCTGTTTACAAGGCTGAAAAAAGTCCCTCCAATGAGTATTAGTTGAATATATGTATGATTCTCTCCTTTTTTTGATAATAGGTTTACACGGACATTAGTGCAGGTGAGGAATTGATAACATGGGAATTCTATGAGGTGTTTGGCCCCACATTATGGCCTTTCCCTGGTAGAGTAAGGGCTTTTCTCCTAAAGAAATTCACTTTCAGGTGTCATTCAACCATGAAAGGGGGGTATCCTGCTCTTGGATGATTATGGCTTCAGAAAAGGGCATTAAAGTTTAGGAATTGAAGAATTGTGTCTTTTTGCAATGACTCTACACACTTTTGGTACTTTTACAGGTAGACAAACATTTTCAACTGAAAAATGTGTCTCTCTTTTCGAGTAGTTACATGAGGAGATGGCTATGTATTGTTTGTCAGATTCCAGAGGGATCAAAAAGGGTTTGCCAGAAAGGAGAAGTCTATCCAAGGGCGATTATATACATAAATGTATGATTCCTTCCATGTTTCTTGAAACTAACTTTCCCTGAATGGGTGTGCAGGTCAGGAACTGAAAAAATGTGTATTCTATCCATAATCTGGACCCAAACTGTGTAATTTTTCCTGTACCGCATGGGCTTTTTACGTAAAGAAAATCCTCTCCAAGACTCAATGAACCATGAATGGTACAGGGGGACACCATTCTTTCATGGGGGAGGGAGTCATGGAAGGGACTTTCTTCAGCTGACAAGCATTCCCTCTATAGTGAAACGGTTCCAACGAGGGGCCAGAGAATGCACAGAATACACATTTTCTCAATTTCTGACCTGCACTACCATTCAGGTAATGATAGCGTCAACAAAGAAGAAAGCAATCATGCATCTATATACGAGGTTTTGACCTGAAGAAAATCCTTTTGATATTTGGCTGAGCCATTAATTGTGGTATCCTAATTATGGTTGTTTCTATCTTAGCAGAAGGCCACTGAATGTCAGGAAATGAAGAAACGTGTGTTCTTTACAATGTCAATACACACGTTTTGTCTTTTTCACGTATACGAAGGTGTATTCAACTGACGAAAATTTGTCTCTTTTGTAGTAGTAGCGTGAAGAGATGGTTGAGCATTATGTGTCTGAATATAGACTTCTCAGTACTTGTTCACGAGGCGGCATAAAGCCCCTGCAATGATTATTAGTTGCATAGATGTATGATTCTTTCCTTATTTTTTCATGCTAACTGTACATGAACATTAGTGCAGGTGAGGAATTGATAATGTTGGAATGCTATGCGGTGTTTGGCCCAACATTGTGGCCTTTCGCCGGTAGAGTAAGGGCTTTTCACCCGAAGAAAGTCCCTTCCATGTCTAGTTCAACCATGTAAGGATGGTATCCTAGTCTTGGTTGTTTCCAGCACAGGAAAAGAGTCTTAAAGATCAGGAAATGAGGAAATGTGCCTTCTTTGCAATGGTTGTGGACACTATTTGTCGTTTTTCAGGTAGAAAAAATCTTCTACTGAAAAACGTGTCTGTTTCCTAATAGTAACATGTGAAGATGGACATGCATTTTATGTCAGATTCCAGAGTGATGAAAAAATGTTCGTCAAGTGTGAGCAAGACACTCCAAGGACGATTAGATGCACAGATGTATGATTCCTTCCTTCTTTTTTGATGCTAGGTTTACAGGAACATTACTGCAGGTCAGGAATGCGTAATATGTGTACTCTGTATGGTGTTGGCCTGAATTGTGGCCTTTCCCCGGTACATTTAGGGCATTTCTCGTGAAAAAAGTCCCTTCCATGTCTCGTTCAACCATCAAAGTATGATATCTTACTTTTGGTTGATTCTGGCGTAGGAAAGGGCATTAAAGTTGAGGAAATAAAGAAATGTGTCTTCTTTGCGATGCCTTTACACACTTTTTAACCTTTTACAAGTAGACAAAGGTTTTCAACTGAAAAAAGTGTCCCTCATTTCGAGTAGTAATATGAGGAAATGGCTATGCATTATTTTTCAGATTCCAGAGTGATCAAAAAATTTTCGCCAAGCAGGAGAAAGTCCCTCCAAGTACGATAAGATGCATAGATGTATGATTCCTTCCTTCTTCCTTGAAGCTAGTTTTACTTGAAGTGGAGTGCAGGTCAGGAAATGAAGAAAAAGTGTATTCTATGCATAATCTGGCCCCACATTATGGCCTTTTCCATGTATAATAGGGGCTTTGAACGTAAAGAAAATCCTCTCCAAGACTGGCTGAACCATGGATGGTGGAGGAGGGTGCAATCCCTTTGTGTTGGAGCTAGATATGGAAGGTATATTTTTCAGGTGACAACCCCTTCCTCTACAGGGAAACTGCCACCATGAGGGGCCCGATAACTCATAGACTACACATTTTATCAATTCCTCACCTGCCCTACAATTCAGATAAAGCTAGCATAAACAAAGAAGGAAGGAGTCATACATCTATGTATGAGTTTTTGACATGAAGCAAATCCTTTTCATGACAGCCTGAACCTTGAATGGTGGCATCCTCCTTTTGTTTGTTTCTAGCTTAGCAGAAGGGCACTGAAAGGCAAAAAATGAAGACACGTGTGTTCTTTGCAAGGTATATACACACGTTTTGTTCTTCTCAGGCATACAAAGGTATTTTCAACTGTCGAAAGTGTGTCTCTTTTGTAGTAGTAGCTTGAAGAGATGGCTGTGTGTTATGTGTGTGATTCTACACTCATCGGAACCTGTTCGTGAGGCAGAATAAAGTCCCTCCAATACTCAATAGTTTCACACTTGTAAGATTGCTTCCTCCTTTTATGATGCTGGTTTACATGAACATTAGTGCAGGCCAGGAATTGATAATATGGTAATATTGTGCCGTGTTTGACCCACATTGAGGCCTTTGTCCAATAGAGCAAGGGCATTTCACCTGAAGAAAGTCACTTCCACGTCTCCTTCCACCATGAACGATTGGTATCCTACTCTTGCTTGATTATGGCTGAGGTAAAGGGCACAAAAGTTAAGGAAATGAAGAAAGGTGACTTCTTTGCAATGCCTTTACACACAGTTTTTGTCTCTGAAATGTAGAAAAAGATTTTCACCTAAAGGAGGTGTTTCTCTTTTAGAGTAGTAACATGAGGAGATGGCTATGCATTATTTATCAGATTCCACAGTGATCAAAAAATATTCGCCATGTAGAAGAAAGCCCCTCCAAGGACGATTAGATGTTTGGATGTATGAATCCTTCCTTCTTTCTTGAAATCACTTTTACAGGGATTTGAGTGCAGGTCAGAAATAGAAAAAAATTGGATTCTATGCGAAATCTGGCCCCACACTGTGGAATTTTTCCTGTATCGTATGGGTTTTGAACGTAAAGAAAATCGTCTCCATGACTGGCTGAAACATGAATGGTGGAGGAGGATGCCATCCTTTCTTGGTGGAGGGAGACATGGAAGGGACTTTCTTCAGATGAAAAATCCTTCCTGTACATTGAAACGGCCAAAATGAGCGGCCAGGCAATGCGTAGAATACACATTTCCTCAATTCCTGACCTGCACTACCATTCAGGTAAACCCAGCATTGACAAAGAAGTTAGGAATCATACATATATGTACAAGCTATTGCC
>JAQQSW010024197.1:0-10134 GCA_028646575.1 Pseudocheirus occidentalis | reverse complement strand
GTGTTGTTTTCTTCAGTCAGGTTGTGGACTCTCTTTTCATGATTTTCTTGCATCATTCTAATTTCTCTTCCCAATTTTTCCTTCACTTCTCTTATTTGGTTTTCAAAGTCCTTTTTAAGCTGAGCTATGGCTTGTAGGCAGTCTTCCTGTTTCTTGGAATCATCTTGTGTGGGAGTTCTGATTGTGTTGTCTTCCTCCTGTTCCATGCTTTGATGTTTTTTGTTCCCAAAAAAGGATCCTAGAATTTGGTTGCTGTTCTTACTTTGCTTCCTTTTCCTGCTCATTTTGCCAGTGAATTTTTTTTGTCTTTTTGTCTCTGTGGAACTCTGCTTCCAGAAGGGAAATCTCTGTCCCAAATTGCTGAGGTTTTCACAGCTACTGGAGCTGTTAGGGGGCTGCTGCAGCCCCCACCAACTTTGGCTAACTTAGAACACACCCCAGGACCACCACCCAAGACCACAATCCAGATCCAGGCCACTCAATGCAAGAGCACTTGGCCTCTGAACAATCGCTAGGCCCCCCTGAAATCTGCAGGCTTCAAGCTCTGAAGCACCCAGGTGGAAGCCACTGCAGGGCTGCCCTTTCTGTGACTTCCTTGCTCTGGGGGCAGTTTGGCTGGACTGCTTTTCTCCCCCCAAATTTAGCTGAATTCCACTGACCTTTCACTTAGTCCTTATTTCTCCTGGCTTGATAAATCTGGAAACTGCCACAGCTGCTGCTGATCCGCTCTGCTGAAGACTCCAGCTGTGGCTCCTCCTGACCACCCTGAGGCCAGGCTGCGGTTTCAGGCTGGGCTTGTTTTGGCTCCCAGCCTGTTGAGATGAGCCCCACCTGCTGAGCTGCCTTCAGCAAGAGATGTGTTTTCTGTATTTTTGTAAGTTTGGGAGCCCTAAAATTTGTTAAGAATCATATTTTATGGGTATTTGAGGTGGCTTATATGGGAGCTGCAAAACCTTGCTGCTTCTATGCTGCCATCTTGGCTCTGCCCCCCAACATTTGGGTTTTTTAAGGTTTTGATTTCCAAATTTTATCCCTCCCTTCTTTTCCTTCCCTCTCCCTGAGATGATAAGCAATCTGATGTAGGTTATACATGTGTAATCATTTATAACGTTTCCTCATTATTCATTTTGTCCATTAAACTAGAATTTAAAAAAAGAAAGAAGGTGATAATGGTATGCTTCAGTCTGTGTTCAGACAACTTTAATTTTTTCTCTGGAGGAAGCATTTTTCATCATGAGTTCTTTGGCATTCTTTTGGATCTTTGTATTGCTGAGAATAGCTAAGTCATTCACAGTTCTTCATCATACAATATTGCCGTTGCTTTGCACATTGTTCTCCTGCTCACTTTACTTTGAATCAGTTCATATAAGTCTTTGAAATTATCCTGCTTGTCATTTCTCATAGCACAATAATATTCCATCACAATCATATACCATAGCTTGTTTTGCCATTCCCTAATTGATGGGCATTCTCTCAATGTCCAATTCTTAACCACCACAAAAAGAGGTGCTATAAATATTTTTGTACAAATGAGTCTTTTTCCCTTTTGAAAAATCTCTTTGGGATATAGACCTGGCAGCGGTATTGCTGGATCAAAGGATATGCACAGTTTTATAGTCCTTCATCCGTAGTTCTAAATTGCTCTCCAGAATGATTGGATCAGATCACTACTCGACCAACTCTAATAATTATTTATATTATAAAACTTACACAAATGTAGAAAATTTAAAAGTATGAGCTAAAATTGAAATGGTATTTGATTCTAGGGTCAATAAAGAACCACTGGGGTTTACTGAATCTGTGCTTTAGGAAAATCACTGGCAGCTGTGTAGAAGATGGATTTGAGAGGGGAAACACTTGAGTCAGGGGAGACCATTTAGGATGCTATGATAAGCTCAGATGAAATATGATGAGGGCCTGAACCATGGTGATGGCTGTGTGAGCAGAGTGAAGGCTCCCTTATAAGAATGCTGTGAAGGAAGAAATGACAAGATTTGGTAACTGATTGGGTGTGTGGTGTGAGGAGTCAGGAATAACACCAAGGCTGCAAACCTAAGTGATTGGAAGGAGAGTGGGGCCCTCAACAGAAATCAGTAACTTCAGAAGAGGAGGGAGTGGGTGTGAAGGGAGATCTTTGTTTTGGATAGATTCAGTTTGAGATGCCCTTGGGACATCACGTTTGAAATTTCCAAAACACAGTCACTGATGTAGAAATCTCAAGAGAGAGACTAGGGCAAGATATATAGATTTGAGTTATGTTCATAGAAATGATGAGCTTAGGAATCATGAGGTGATGTGGGGAGACAGGAAGGGCAAGGCTTTGGGATGTTATGGGAGGAATTAGGGTCATGATTTTTGCCTGGTTAACTGCTGAAGATCCTTGAATCTTGTTAGTCTGTAACTGCCTGAGAGGTTCATGACAGCAATAGTTGGGTAAGAGAGGGAGAACAAGGGAGAGTATTGAAAGGAGTTGATAGAGCTAAGTAGAGATGAGATATTGATGGGAGGTGATATGGGGCCCTTCTTCTGATCCTCTAATTGATTGATCTTTCGATCCTTGGGGGGCAGGCCCTTAGGAATTATTCTGTGACCCTCATTTTAGAGACCACTAGCCTAGATAAGTAATGGATTCTTGACCTGGGGTACATGAATATGAACTTATTTTTCCTTTTGGAGGGGGGAAGGCAGGGAAGTTGGGGTTAAGTGTGTTGCCTAAGGTCACACGGCTAGTAAGTGTTAAGGATATGACCTGGATTTGAGCTCAGCTCCTTCTAACTCCAAGGCCAGTGCACTATTCACTGTGCCACTTAGCTGTCCCTGAATATGAACTTTTTAAGAAAAATGCCTATATTATATATTTGATAACCATATTATATAATTGTTTCTTTTGTCATCCTGTGTGTTTTGTTTTTCATTTTAAAAAGATTCTGAGAAGAAGACTATGCACTTTATCAGCCTGCCAAAGTGTTCTATAACACACAAAAAGGTTAAGAACCTCTATTCTGAGGACTCTTCCAGTTCTAGGATTCATGATTGTTTTGGGGTGCATTACTTTTATCTTCCCAACTAAAGTATAAGCCTCTTGAACATAAATATTTTGTAGAACCCTCCACTTTTACTTTCACACCTTCCTTTCAAGATATCTGTATAAACTTTCCTCTGTACTCCTGTTTCAAAAGCAACAACACTCATAATATGGAAGTTATAAATAGACATAGCCAGTCAATGAGCATTTATTGAGAACTTACTATATGACAGACAGTGGGTTAAGCACAGGGGATACAAATAGAAGCAGAAAAGTAGTTTCCTGCCTTCAAAAAGCTTACATTCTAATGAAGGGAGACAATCCTTAAAAATAAACTGAGAAAAGTGACTTTAAATTTTCTCATTTTACAGATGAGGTAACATGGACTCAGAAAAATTAAATTACTTGCCCAAAGTTGGATAGCTATTAATGGCAGAGTTTGGAACTAGGACCTAGATCTCCTCTAATTCCCACTGAAGAGTTTTTTCCACCATTTCCACTGTACTGCTTCCCATGGGATACATTGTAGGATCCAAGAATTGATGGCTAGTAACCTCCCCCAAGGTATTTTTTGATGAGGGGAATCAAGGACACTTGCCACTATTATGAATGATTATGGCACTTTCCAAATTCTAGCTTTCATAACTTCATTCTTTTTGTTCATATGCCAAGCTTACATTCAGATATTTTTTTCATTTGGTGTCTGGGAGGTTTCTTTGCTGTCAACTCTTTATGTACAAGGGTTTGCTTATTAAGATTTCTTCTATATCGGAGTGTGAAATGTTTCTTTTTGTTTTGTGTATTTTATGTGCAGTGAGTGTTGTGGGGTTGAGTAGATGGGCCCACATAGAGACTTAGGTTGGACCTTTGTGGGTGGTTTAGAATGTTTGTGACACTTATGCTTTGCAGAAGCTGGAGGGGTGGCCTGGTCTATACCCCTGCAAGGATAGGTATGTCATATGTCTGCCAGACCATGCTCAGCTATGTGCCTTTGGAATTTTACCATAACTTTTTTTGACTGATCTTAAGCATATTTTTGAGCCATAAACTATTATAATTTATTACAGCTTTTCTAAAAAGTTATGTGGATTGTTGGGGAGCAGGAAGAATGATTTGGGTAATTTTTTTCATTTTTGTTAAGGGAGAATGAAGAAAAAGAGTAGAAGGATAAGGGTGTAAGTAAGCATGATAGTGTTTCTTTTTCCTTACCAAAGTTTAAAGGTTCTAAGGTTAATTTCATTTCTTCAAAGAGATCGGCAACATTCTACATATAGAAGTATTTAGGTTTGTGGCAACCAGGGTGTTCTTTTGCATGCCTTCTTCATGTTTGGAAGTAAGACACAAAAGAGCTGTGTTTCAAAAGCTCTGCACAAGAAGATAAAATGGGATTTACAACTCCATCTCCTTATTCTATGGGCCTAAGAGGTTATGATTAGACATTTACAATGACAAAATTTCAATTTAAATGAAAAGAAATTGTTGGTAATTAGGTTGTCACATTTTAATAGTCAGCTGTTTTTCATTCACTGATTTGTGTGCATTTAAAAAGTATAGCTCTGGAGTTCTGGACGTAGAGTTGGAACAGAAAATAACATGTACTAAAGTAATCTAGTCGTTAGTTTGTAATTTAAATACTGTTCAGCTAAATAATTTGGCATCCAGAAAATTTCACTGGTTAGCTGTTTAAGCACATCAATAATTACTCCCAGGTTGTTTGGGGGTTTTTTTTGCCTCCTTTTTAAAGAAATTTGGAAACAACAATTTATTGTGGCATATATATTTGCATGCATTTGATTTTTTTGTAAAAATATCTTTCACACATGGATGACTAGTACTACAAAGTTAACTTTCATCACCTGCAGGTCAAGTCATTCTAGAACATTTGGAATGAAAAAAATACCCTTTAAAAATAATAAATTAGATTAAAGAAAATCATCTTAGCAGTCTATTAAGGGTCTAATACTTAAAATATGAAACTTAAACTGAAGATTTTGCTGTTGGCTAATCAAGAGAAAAAGTCAGTTGTTATCTTAAGTCTCTCCTATTCAGCTTTTTGATGAAAAGACTCCCGATATATTAAATGTTATTCTTTCTCACTGCCTTAGGCTGACTTTGGGAACAATGCTCATAAGATTTAAAAGGCTCCCAAATCAATATATAGACTGTAAAGGACATACATGGGAAGGAGATATGTGAAAGTGGGAGACCAGGCTGACTAAAGAGAGGGATGATTGTAGTTTAGGGTCAAAGACAAAAGGCAGATTCTTCTGCCTCTCCTGGCTTGCAGGACTTAGTTGAGTATGTGTGTCTTGTGTTTTCTGCCCCATTGCAGGGGCCCTGGGAAATCTAGGGTTTTGCAAAGATCCTGGCAGGTCAGCTGTGGAGTCTGGAAAGTTTTGGAGGACCAACTCGGGTTTGTTTAGCCTGGAAAAGAAAAGAGGAAGGAGAGAGAGGCTATCTGTCTATAAACATTTGAAGGAAGGACTCAAGTAGAAAAAGAACATGTTTGTTCTGTATTCCTTAAAAAGTCCAAGTGGAACCAGTAAGTAAAAGTTTTCAAGAGGCAGATTTAGACTTAACCTAAGAAAGGATTTTCTAATGCACGGGCTTGTCCTCCAGTGGTTGCCCTAATTTAGGAGGATGGATAATGAGATCCTTTTCAGTGAAGATATTCAAGTAGAGGCTGGATGATCCACCGTCAGTGATGTTGTAGAAGAGACATTCACCTTGTGGGAAGTTGGGCTATAGGTTGTATAGCAGTGTGAACTTCAAGTAAATTACTTTACCTTTTTATTCCTTAGTTTCTTTGTAAAATAAAGTAGGGGTGGGAGAGAATCACAGATTTAGAGCTGGAAAGGAACTTCTGTAACTATCTAGTGCAACCTTCTTGTTTTCCAGAGGAGGAAGCAGGCTCAGAGAAATGGGTCGACTTGCTCAGGTCACAGAGTCAGGCCTTCCTGACTCTGTGTTTAGCACTCTATCTGTGGGGTTTGTGAACTTTTTTTTTAAATTTCACAAGTATTTCAATACAATTGGTTTTCTTTGTAATCCTTTGTATTTTATTTATGCATTTACTTATTTTTAAATAAATTTATTTATTTATTTATTTATGCATTTAAAAGCATTATTCTGAGAATGGGTCCATAGGCTTCACCAGACTGTCAAAGGGGTCTATGACACAAAAAAGGTGAAAAACCTCTGTGCTATGCCGTGTTGTTTCTGATGATATCCCAGATGATCTTTTAAGTCCCCCAGTCCTCTAAATTTATATGCATTGTGATCTCTACCTCTTAAATTCTAGAAATGGTATGAATCGAATGGTAGTAAATCTTAGAATCTTAGACGAGATGAGATTTCAAGAAGTTATATGTTCCAGCTCACAGCCTTTAAGGCAGATGAATGTTTAAGTCATTCAGGACAGATGTGTGCTTGTTTTCTTCCTGAAGACCCTTAGGATTAGAGATGCTACAGCTTCTCTTGATGGAAACAAAAGTCCATTAGGAATAGCTGATTATCATCAGTTTTATTATAAACCCATATTCTTCCTGTTTAATTTTCTGTGGACATGGAGAACAACTATTAATCATTAAAAATACTTTATATTTTTGAACAGACTAATTCCTGAGAATATTGTGGCCATTCACTCTGAGCTTCTTATTTTCCACTTCTCTCTATCTCAAAAATTTTTGCCATTTTTACTTCACTCTTCATTTTCTCCAGCACTTGATTAGGAGCTGGCCCTTCTTGCCAAGGCTAGGCTTTGACATATTCTCCTCTCATCTCCTCCTAGTTTCTTCAGCAGATGGCACCCTCATTTCCTTTCCCCTTGAATCTTTGACCCTTTCTATAGGGTTCCCTCCCTACCAAATTGAGACATGCTCAGGTGTCTCCTGTCTTAAAAAAAAAAAAGCATGACTAGACCCTACCAGTTCCCTCAAGTTGTTGTCCTTTATTCCTCTTCTTTCTTAGCCAGGCTCTTAGAAAAACCTTTGTAGACATATTGTCTTTCCTTCACCTCTTCTCACTCCTTTGTTTTGGGCAGTTTGGTTCATCATCAATCAACTGAAACTTCTTTCAAAAATTATTAGCGATCTCTTAATTACCAAAGAACATCTTCAGTTGTTCCGTCTTGGCGTCCCTGCTGTATCAGACGTTGCTGACTGCCTGCTCTTGTTGGACCTTCTCTTCTTCTCCCTCGGTCTAGTTATTGTTATTCTCTCCCTCTCTTGGCTCTGCTCACTCTCTGACTGCTTCTCCTCCTCCTCTCTTTGCTGACTGATCATCCGCATCATGTCCTCTAACTGTGGGTGTGGCAGGGCTCTGCCCTACATACTTTCACCTGTATTGACCTCATCTGTTCTTACGGCTTAATTATCCTCTCTGTCCACGTGACTCAGCTCTCCATACCCGGGTCACGTCTCTTGTCCTATAGTTGCACTTCGCCAACTGCCTTTTTAGATGTTTCAAACTAGATTTCTCAGAGAAAACTCAAACTGAGCATGCCCCAAAAAGAATTCATTGTTTTTTCAACAAAATTTTCTCCTCCACCAATTTATATGCTGTATGATTTCTACCTCTATTTTTGTTAAGTGTATGACCATTCTTCCAGTCTCCCAGCTTTGTAAACTTGGCATTATTCTTGATTCCTTATTATTCTCCAACACACACATACAATCTGTTGCCAAATCCTGCTGTTTCAGCCTTCATGTCCCTTGTATCCTACCCCTTCTCTTTACTGACAAAATTACATTAGTTCAGGAGACTTCATCACCTTTAACCTTTCCCTCCAAAACCTCCCCCATTTCTGAAGTTACCTCTTTCTGTTGAGGTCACCACCATTCTTCCAGTCACCTCGGTCTATAAGCTTGGGTATAATCCTTAGCTCTTCACCCCACATCCCTAATTAGTTACCAACTCTTGTCATTTCTACTTCCATATCATCCTTTGCATTCAGCTCTTTCTCCTTACAGAGCCCACCATCTTAGGTCAGGGTCTTGTTGTCTATTACCTAGACCAGTGGTTTTCAAATAGCATTTTGTGGACTCCTGGAGGTCCTCAGGACCCATTCATTGGATCCATAAGGTCAAAACTAGTTTCATAGTAATACCACAACATAATTTTTCCAACTACATATTTGTGTGAGGCCAGATTGTTTTCATATACAACATATCACAACAGATTAAATGCAGAATCAGATATATGAATCCAGCTGTCTTCTATTAAAAATATGTAGAACAATACCACTGTTCTCACTAAATTTTTCTCGTTTTGGAAAACGTTTTTTGAAAAATGTTACTTATGTTAATATGTAATGGGATTATTATTTGTAAATGTATAAATATTAAAATTTATCATTTTGAATTTCTAATATGGTAAGTATTGATAGATATAGCCCACATAAATAAACAAAAGCTCTTTGGGTCCTCAATAACTTTTAAGAGCATAGGGGGTCCTGAGGCCAAAAATTCTGAGAACCACTGATTTAGACTGTTGTAGTGGCCTCTTCATGGTTCTGTCTGATTGAAATCTTTCTTCAGTCTTCAGTCCCCATACAGCTGCCAAAGTAATTTTCCTTACAGGAGATTCTAACCATGATTGATAAACTATAGTAGTTCTCTGTTCTCTTTAGGATCAAATATACATGTGTTCTCTCTGACTTTTTGAATGCCCTTCACCAACTTGGCCCCAACTTATCTTTTCAAACTCATTATAACTTTAGTGTGCTGCACTTTGCAGTCCAACCAAAATGAGCTTCTCTCTCTCTCCCTCCTCTTCTCTTTTGTCCTCTCCCTTCTCCTCTGTCCCTTTATTCTTCCCACCCCCAACGCCTGGAATGAGCTCCCTCTTTCCTCTGCTTCACAGAATCCCTCACTTGTTTCAAAAACATAGTTCTACATCACCTACATCATAGCTATATATATATGTATGTGTGTATGTATACATATTTATTTATGTTGTCTCCCTCTCTTAAACTTAAGCTCCTTGAGGGCAGAGACTTAACATTTTTGTATTTTTATCCCAGCATCCAGTACAGTTCCTGGGATATAGTAAGTGATTAATTAATACTTATTGATTGTTAACTGAATTGATTCCCTCGCTTGTTCTTCCCTAAATTAAAATTTCCCTCTATTACTTATTTTTCATCCCTTTGATCACTTTTGTTGCTTTTCTATGAATCAGATCTCTCCATATCCTTTTTGGTTGTGACCAAGATTATACAGGATTCTCTAATAAAGATCTGACTAATTCAGACTATAATGGAAAGAGTGCCCTTCAGTTTTTTAATATTTTGCCTATTTCAAATATAGCCTGTCATCCTTTTGGCTTATTTCATTGTAGCCCAAAGTAACAGAGACATAACCACATGTACCTGTGCCCCATTTAGTTGATAGTCCTCATTCTAGAGTCATGAGACTGATAAGAATATGAAAAGGCAGATTCTTTATGGAATTCTCTTTTGTCAGGAATTTATATTATCTCAGAAGATAATATATTCTATTTTAAAATTCAGTTCAACAAACATTTATTAAGCACTTACCATGTTCAATGCCTTATGATTCAGAGGGAAATTTCACACACTTCCCTAATTATAAAGGACATTTATCACTGTAATGGTAATCAATTTGTTTGATATACTTAGGATTAAGTAGATCCTAGTAACTTAGGGCTAAGTATGGAACTCTGTCCATTGGTGAAAAGGTGTAAATACCCCTGGTGAAAAGGTGTGAATTCTCCGGTTGAGGTGGAAGAATGCCATTGGCTGAGACACTCCCCTGTTCACTTGGGAGAAGGCCAGTGTTTATAAGCAGGAGAATTTTGGAGAAACAGACAGATTTTGGATTTGGTTCCTCAGTGAAGCTGACTGAAGATATGAACAGGATGGGACTTTGTGTGTTGGTGGCCTGGCTGATCCTTGAGTTCCAGGCAAGAGAAGTCCTGAAGGGTTTGAGGTGTGCTGAATCTGGTGAACTTCAGTGTGTTCCAGGGATTGCCTTGAGGACTGGACAAGGACCTGGGAGCTGTTCATCCCTGAGGACTGGACGAGAACCTGTAAGCTTTCAGCTCCTGAACCTAGGTGATTGTCTGGCAGATTCAGGAGGGAGCTGGGA
>JAQQSW010024196.1:0-10134 GCA_028646575.1 Pseudocheirus occidentalis | reverse complement strand
CTCAGCTCAGCTCAGCCCAGCCCGGCTCCTTCCCACCTTCCCAGGCCTGGCCACGGTCTCAGCTTCAGGCTGTTCCAACCTGTGTTCCAGCTGCCAGGATGAGCCCCTGCTGCCGAGCTGCCTTCAGCGAGAGATGGGTTCTCTGTATTTTTGTGAGTCTGAGAGTCCTAGACTTTCCTAGACTTTGTCTGGGCTCATATTTTCTGGGTGTTTAGAGTGGCGGTGTGGGAGCTGCGGGACCTTGCTGTTTCTACGCTGCCATCTATGTGGCCAGATTCTTTGAGACTGTCTACGACGGGTGCCTCCACTTTCTCTCATCTGTCTTCTTAACCCCTAACAATCTATCTGGCTTCTGACTTTATCATTCCACCAAAACCATTCTCTCCAAAGTTACCAATGATTTTTTACTTGCCAAATTCAATATCCTTTTCTCAGTCTTGATTCTTCTTACCTTTCTTCAGTCTTTGACACTATTGATCACCCTCTTCTTCTTGATACTGTCTTCTCTCCAGGTTTTCAGGACACTCCTCTCTGCCAGGTCTCTTAGTTTCTCTATCTGACCACTCCTCAGTCTCCCTTACTGGATCACATAGTTGATTCTCTCTAACTGTCGGTGTCCACAAGGCTCAGTCCAGGGTCACCTTCCCTTCTCACTCTGTACTAATTCACTTGGGCGTCTCACCAGCTCTCATGGATTTAGTTCTCATTTCTATGTAGATGACTCTCAAATCTACCTTCCTGTCCTAACTAACCTCTGTTGACCTTTATTCTCACATTTCTAACTGCCTTATAGACATCTCAAATTGGATGTCCAGTAGATGTTTTAAACTTGCCATATCCAAAGCTGAACTCATAATCTTTCCCACTAAACCCTTCTCTTTTCTCCAAATTTCTCTGTTACTGTTGAGGGGCACAGTAACCCTCCCAGTCTGCCAGACTTGTAACCCAGGTGTCATTCTTGTCTCCTCACTTTCTCTCACCTTTATATCCATTCCATACCTATGGATTTCAACTTCACAACATCTCTCTAACATGGCTCCTCTCCTCTGATATCACCAACTCTTTGATGCAGGCCTTCATGCCTGGATTATTTGTTTTTTATTTTAATTTATTTTCTTGATTACATCATTCATTTCCACAAGGTTTTGAGTTACAAATTTTCTCCCCTTCTTTCCCCTACCCCCAAGCCCAAAACAGTGATCCCACTGTAAAGCCCCTCCCACAATCTGTTCTCTTTTATGGCCTCCTCCCACGCCCCTCTAACTTTCTAGTAGGGCAGGGAGGGTCTCCCTACCCTAGTCCCTGTATGTCTTATTTCCCAGTTGTCATTCCTGGATTATTACAATAGCTTGATGGTGGGTCTGTTTGCTTCAAATCTCCCCCCACTCTTATCTATCCTCCATTCAATTACCAAAGTGATTTTTCTAACACATAGGTCTGACCATGTGGTCACCAATCTATTTAAAAAAAAAAATACAAACTCCTATAACCTCCAGGATCAAATACGAAATCTTCCATTTGACATTTAAAGTTCTTCATAACCTAGACCCCCACTCCCTTCGTATAATTTATTCCCTACCATGTATTCTTCAATTCAGTGACACATGCCTCTTTGTTGTTCCATGCATACACTGTTCCATCTCTGAGGAATTTTCTCGAGCTTGTCACTATGCTTAGAATACCCTCTGTCTTCATCTCTACTTCCTGGTTTCCTTGATTTCATTTAAATTCCAAGCAATATCCCATCCTCTACAGAAAATCTTTTCCCACCCCTCTTAATTCTAGTGCTTTCCCTCAGTTAAGCCAAGGTGGATGACAATGTGTTTAACATTTCCTAAAAGGACTAGTATAGTGATGCTCTTTAGATTTCTTCAACGTGATGGTTAGTTTTCTTGAACTCTTGCTTTTCAATTTTCTATTCTTTGTTTTAAGGGATGTGTCTAGAACAGCAGTTCTCAATCTGTGGGTCGCAACACCTTTGGGGGTCAAACCACCCTTTCACAGGGGTCGCCTAAGACCATCAGAAAACACCGCGCCTCTGTCTGCCTCCAGGTGGGTCTGCCCACATGCAGATAAGCCTACCTAGCGTATTAAATGGTCACTGTTTTCGGCATTAGGCATTAGAAAGGTTGAGAACCACTGATCTAGAAGAAAGTGGGAGTAGGGATATATTCATCAGTGGGCATTATTTATTGAGAGTTAGTTCCAGCAGGTTAACATCATGCTCCAGGGTATACTGGGAAATGTAGACAATGGGAAAAAGGCATCAGTAACATTTCAGATTCCACCAGTGCTCAGCTCAAATGTCACCTGCTACATGAGTTATTTCCTCATCCCCTCGATTGTCAGTGTCTTCTCCCCACCAAAATTAGCCTGAATTTACTGTGCATACATTTTAAAATTTACTTATTTATGTTCCTATTATTTCCTCATAACGGAATAGTGGGATGTGGTTGTCTATATCTCCTCAGCACCTAATACAGTGCCTGACACATGATAGGCATTTGGTAAAAGATGGCTGAATGAATTCAAGAGAATAGAATAACATTTGTGTTTCTTTCTCCAGGTTTCTGCCGTTCTTGATGGTGTTTTCAAGCTCTGTTGTATAGCCTCTTAGTTCTTGTCCAGTGCTCTTCCTCAGTACCCTAGGTTCCCAAGCTAGGGAAGATTTAGTAAGTAAATCAAGTCAAGTGAAGTCAACAGGCATTTATTTAAGTGATTACTATCTGCTTTCTACTGTGTCAAGCATCCAGGGTACAAAGAACAATGAAAACACATCCCTGCTCTCCAGGAACTCACATTCAAGCTAAGGAGATGACTTATGAGACAACTATGAGAAATGGAAGGAGGGGGATGCAAATGATAGGTACATAAAAGGTATATACCACTGGTTCTCAACCTTCCTAATGCTGCAACCCTTTAATACTTGTATGTGGGGATATCTGCATGTGGGTGGACCTGCCTGGAGACAGATAGAGGAGCGGTGTCTCAGTTCTTAAGACCATCAGAAATGTGTTTTCCAATGGTCTTTGGTGACCCCATATGACCCCCAAAGGCGTTGTAACCCACAGATTGAGAACCGCTGGTATATACCAAGTAGATAGAAAGTAATCACAGAGGGGCTGACTGGCACATAGAAAGGCTTCCTGCAGGAGATAGGCTTTGAGCTGAATCTTTTTTTATTAATTTAAAATTTTTTAGTTTACTTTTAGTTTATAACATTCAGTTCCACAATCCCTTGAGTTTCAAATCTTCTCCCCCTTCCTCTCCTGTCCCCCCTCCCATGGAAGCATGCAATCAAATATAGTTTCTACAAATACATTCACATTAAACCTTAGTCAGGTTGTAAAGAAGGATTATAACCAATGGAGTGAACAATGAGAAAGAAGAAACAAACAAAAAAAAAAGAGAGAGAGTAAGTAGTTTGCTTCAATCTGCATTTAGGCTCTGTAGTTCTTTCTCTGGATGTGGACAGCCCCTTCCATCATGAGTCCTTAAGAGTTGTCTTATAGCCTTGCATTGCTAAGAGGAGCCCAGTCTATCGAAGTTAGTCATCACACACACAATGTGTCTATAGCTGTGTACAAATTTCTCCTGGTTCTGCTTTGAGCTGAATCTTAAAGGAAGTCAGTGAAGGTAGAAGTTGGAAATGAGAAGGAAAAGTATTCCAGGCATCTGGGTTAGCTAGGGCAAATACAAGGAGTTAAGAGACAGAGTCAAGTGTAAGTAACAACAGGTAGGCTAATATGAGTGGATTGAAGAACAGATGGATAGGTGTAAAAAACAGAAAATACAGGTTGTGATACACACACAGGATTTTATTTTTTATTCTGGAAGTAACAGGGAATCACTAGAATTTATTGAGTGTATGTGTGTGGTGGTGATGGGGGAGGAGGAACAGGGTATATGGTCAGGTTAATGATTTAGGAAAATCACCTTGGCATCTGAATGAAGGATGGATTGGCATGGGAGGAGAAGAGTCAGGGAGACCAATTAAGCTGTTGTAACAGTACAGAAAAAATGAGCTGCGGACCTGTAGGAGGGCAGTGGCTATGTGAGTGCAGCAAAGGGGTGTTCTACAAGAGCTGTTGACAATAGATTGGTTGTAGAGGGTGAGAATATAATATAGAGCCAAGAATGATGTTAAGGTTGTGAGCCTGAGTGACTGCAAGAATGGTTAATAGGAAAGTTTGGGAGAGGGGAAGGTTTAAGGAGAAAAACATTGAGTTCTGT
Organism: Pseudocheirus occidentalis; assembly: GCA_028646575.1. NCBI lineage: Eukaryota > Metazoa > Chordata > Mammalia > Diprotodontia > Pseudocheiridae > Pseudocheirus > Pseudocheirus occidentalis. The sequence goes on along the minus strand of JAQQSW010024196.1, from coordinate 5,901 downwards.
TTCACACGTAATGAGTTTGAGGTGCTTATGTGACAACCAAATGAAGAAGTCTAATAGACAATTGGTGACGTGGAGCGGTACCTCAGGAGAAAGACTGAGAATGAATAATTGTATCTTGGAATCACCCACATGAGATATAATGAGCTCGACTACCAAAACATTAGGAAAAAAAGAAAATCTCAGCCTTGGGGGGATTTCCTTGCTGGGTGGATAGGACTACAAATGGAACAAAGGCGATGGAGGAATCGAGTGAGAGGTGAAACAGGAGCAAGCAAAGCCATCAAATCTTAGAAAGGGTTTAATCCACAACATCGAAGTTTGAAGACAGGCTGAAGACTTAAGATTTGAGGATTTGGAGGATCATCACTAATTTATGAGCATAGCAAGCTGTAGGACGTAATCCCTGTTTTCTTGGCACTTGAGGGTGCCAAGAAATATTATTATTAAATATCTTATTAAAATTAAATAAAATATTATTTAACCTAAAAATAGTTATTTAGTTTGTGAGTGAGTACCTATTCTTGGACCGCAAAAGTAGGGGATTTTGAAATGAATGTCTTTATTTCTTATGTACAAAGTAAATTGTAGAATGTTTCCTTTTTTACTGAATAGAGGAAGTTTTTTTTTCCTTGTGTGCATATTAATGGAAAACTGGAGAACAGATTTCCTTTCATAATAAATTGAGAATAGGGGAAAGTTGTACTGAAACCTCTAAGAGATTCAGGACCCGAAAAAGTTTCCAAACTACTCTGTGCTTTTAGAAACAGTGTGCCTCAGTTTCCTTATCTGTAAAAATGGGCTGGAGAAGGATATGGCAAAGAACTCCAGTAGGAGCTGAGCCCGAGTGAATAGACTGAACCACAGTCGAGAGCCTAGGAGTGTAGGGGAAGGGGCTTTTACGGAGGATTCTGGGGATCGTAGTTCCGAGACCACGAACTGGCGGAATCCAGAAGCCAGACCCGCGGCGCTGCAGCTGCGTGCGCACCATCCTTCCCATTACGGTAATTGCCTTCCCAGCACCGGTTCCAGTGAGCTTCGGGTGTCTGGGAGAAGTCAGAGCGACCCGACCAATCCAAGGGTCCCACCCCCGAACTCGACTTCCTGCAAGCGTGATTGGGTCCGGTGAGACCTGGCAGGGATGTAAGTAAGACATTCCTGTGTGTGTGTGTGTGTGTGTGTGTGTGTGTGTGTGTGTATGTGTATGTGTGTGTGTGTGTGTGTGTGTGTGTGTGTGTGTCTGTGTGTGTGTCTGTGTGTGTGTCTGTGTGTGTGTCTGTGTGTGTCTGTGTGTGGCAACGGGAGGAAACCTTAGCCCGGTTCATTTGCCTTGAGCAGTGCTGCAAGCAGGACCCCGTCGGAACCTGGGATTCGGGGGTCGGCGCTGGGGCGGAGGAGGGTGGACCAGGGCAGCGCCTCCGCCTTCTGGATAGTTTTGTCTTCACCTGCCCATTTTTCCTTTCAGATTTTTGAGGGTCGTGGGATCCTGCACATCTCTGGCGGGGAGGAATGGAACGGTAAATAGAAAAGGAGGAGCAGAGGGATAAAAGTCTAGGAGAGAAGGTTGTGTGAATTTTTACTCTGCCCAGATTTGGAATTGGGCTTCTTGGTGATAGCTGGATTATATGGATTGGGACTTTTCAAAAATTGCTGAAGCAGGGCTTCTTAAGCTAAAAGGCCATGAATTTGTGTTGTTGTTGTTGTTGTTGTTGTTGTTTTTTACTTTTTAAATTTATAATTGTATTTCAGTATAATTGAGGGGTTTTTTTTTACACTATTTTGTTTTATGGATGTAAAAATATTATTCTGAGAAGTACATAAGCTTCACTCAATTTCCAGAGGAGTACATGACATAAAAGAGGGTGTGGCCCTTCTCTCCCCTGTTTCCTTAGCGCTTGAGACATATTATTTATCCTAAAATATTGATTTTACTTGTGAGTACTTTTTTTCCACACCCCAATCTGGAATTTCACTGGTGCTGAAACTTCCTCTTCTAGGATGGCTAGGCACTTACTTGCTCTTCAACTTAGAGCAGGAGGAGTTCTTAACCTGAAGATCATGAACTCCTATTGTTTTTTTAAAAATTAAAAAAAACCAAACATTTTGATCATTGTCTTTTATAATTTTATACATATATATGATTATATAATTGATTTCTTTTTAAATCTTTCTTATGCTTTTAAAACATTCTGAGAAGTGTCACCAAGCTTCCAAAGGGGTGCATGATACAAAAGAAGGTAAATTGTTATGGATATTGAGAGGTTAAATGACCTACCTAGGTCATAACCAATAAGTGTCAGAAGTAGGACTTGGACACACATCTTCCTAACTGGGAGACTAACTTCCTATCCATTGAGCCTTTCAGGACACAAATCACTTATAAGAACATACAGTACCTTGAGTCATTCCTAAATATTGCCTCTGATTCCATCATACTCAAAAGGGTTTTTTTTTAAGTATCTTTTCAGTGCACAAATTGAAACTTGCTAAGCCCTGACTTAAAAATGACAAATCAAAGACTGGTTCCCATTTTTACATAGAAGTGTTCATTTAGAAACCTCCCCTACCTGAACCACCTAGGCTTTTCTAGTAAAGGAATTTGGGAATCCCCCAAATAGTAAGTAGTTTTCTTGATTGTTAAGGTAGTTTCCCCCATAATGTGTGCAATTATTGAACATAATTTTTCAATGGTATCACCTTGTAGGTAAGTACAGCCTTTTGCCAGTTTTAGATTCTTTGATCCAAACCTGTACTCTCCACCAGTCTTTTTCATCTATTTCCAATGGCATTCATACATTCAACAAACATTTATACAGTACCCACTGTGTGTGCAAAGCATAATACTGGGTGCTATGTCAGATAGATGGAAGAAAAAGATAGTCTCTGTCCTTGTAAAGTTTGTTCATAACACAGGGAAATGCATGTATTTTTCAGTTATGAGTGACATAAATGTGGTAGAAGGCAGAATCAATTTATGTATTTGTTGCCATCTGTATATTTTTATAGACCAAGAAACCTAGATCTATTTGACTAGACCAACAGGCTTGAGATCTAATTTCAAGTCTTAGTTCTGCTATTTTTACTTGTATGAACTTGAGTGAATGATCCTGGCTAAATCTTAGTTTCTTTATCTGTGTGATGCAGATGATGAGACTCGTATTATGTAGTTGATGGTGTGATTGTGATGAAACTTATGTAAAGTGTAAAGCATTAAATACCTATGAAAAATTATTATGTATACCTGAGCCAGTGCTGAAAACTAGTTTTCTTTTATAGCAACAATACCCCACTCATGCCCATTAATTACTTTGTATATCTGCAGTATCTTATCAATCTCTACAGGGTCAGATGATATAACTGGTGCTTCTGGGTCCCTCCAGCCAACCCAGATGAATTTCTCCCTACGGTACACATCAGGAATGTTTGCAAGTGTTCACCCTGAAAGGAAGTGACTCCATTTGAAGTCCCTAATGATGGTCTCCAATGGAAAGATAATGGCTCTGAGTTCCCAAGTTCTGGCTGTATATGAACAAGATAGATTACTGAGAGCAGATGCCCCAAAGGAAAGCGTAACCATTTTAGGAAAAGAGAAATTTAACCATGAGGCTTCTCGCCAGAGCTTCAGATGTTTTCCATACCCAGAGAAAGCTGGACCCCGAGAGGCTGTGAACCAGCTCTGGGAACTGTGCCTTCAGTGGCTAAGGCCCGAGATTCACACAAAGGAGCAGATCCTGGAGCTGCTGGTGCTGGAGCAATTCCTGACCATCTTACCCAGTGAGATCAGGATTTGGGTGAAGTCACAGTGTCCAGAGAACATTGAGGAGGTGGTCACCCTGGTGGAGGATTTGGCCCAGATGCTTGAGGAAGAAGGTGAGAGTTACAGGACGACAGAGGAAAATAGCAAAGTCTCTTCAGGATATGAGAAAAGAAAATATGTAACTTGAGGTGTCCTTAGAGAAACAGTAGTGAAGGGAAGAAGCAATAAGGGAAAAAGGAGATCTCTGGATTGATGAAGGAGAGGAGGCAAGTACCATCTACTTTCTGGGTACTGAGAACTTTTTTAGCCTCAACATTAGTCCTCTATCTCAATTTATCTAATTCAGTCCCTTCCTTACAGCTTTACAAAGCCTGTTTTTCACTGGCTATTTTTTTTTTTGGTGGAAAAGCAGGGAAGAGTAAAGCTGAATTTTCCCAGGTTATTTCCAAAGGTTTATTGGAATTGCCACCCATCAAGCAATGACTCTGAACATTGGATCCCATAATAATACCTTGAAATTATAATGTTTTTATCCTTTGAAGATTGCTGTGGGTTAAATTAAGTAATTACAACTATCCCAATTTTACAAATTAGAAAAACTAAGGTAAATACTTATTGTATTTGACTTGTTCAAAGTTACATAAGGAGAGTCTGGTTTTGGTCCCAGGTCTCTTTACTTCAACCCTTTATTTTTTATTTTTATGATAAATAGAAGATATTAAGCTCCTCTGGATTAATTTTCTATAAGGAACATAGCAAATTGATCATTTCATATTTCCTAATTGAATGGAGATGTTTCTGTTGCAGAGAGTTTATTCCAGAGGACGTATTAGATTAGAAACAGAATTGTGAAATTAAACTGCATATCTTAAATCACAAACTAGACCTCTCTCCTTGGAAACCTGTTCTGACCATACAGACAAACCCAGGGCCCCAGGTAGTGTTATCCTCTGAATTTTTCTGAGCTTGTAGGCTAATCTTATTTCCATACTTCCTTCTTCCCAGCTCTATGTTCTCAGGATTCTGTCCTTCCCCAAGAGGGAGACAGAGAAAGAGAAGGAATGCTGACTGTGATCCCAATAACCAGATCTGTGGTAAGTTATATTCCTCTCCCTTCTGGAGAATTGGTTGTCACACTTTTCCTTCCTTTTCCCTTGTGGTTTCTCTGTTCAAAACAAGCCTGTAAAGACATCTGAACCCCTCTGTTGAGTCACAAGAGACTAGGCCTATCTTGGTAGATGATGGATACTGTAGAACAATACTCATTTACTGGTGCCTTCTCTAGCCAGCATTTATTTCTGTCTGCTTTATGTACTATGGTAATCTTCCTGAAGTTTACAAAAGAAATATAAAATTCTTGGACTCCCAAGACTTTACATCTTCTCTGAAGAACAAAGGACAATACATGCAGGGAATTACAAAAGTCTCAGTGCTATTTTATTAAAACTTACAATTGCACTGAGACTTTTTGGAACACCCAGTATTTTTAAGAAATGCAAAGAAGTATATAGTACCAGAAGACATGGTACAGGAAGAAAGTGCTATAAGAGATCAAAAAATGATCTACTTGGATTGAAGAACAGAAAATAAAGTCTATGCTGGTCCTGAAAGATGGCTAAAATATAATTAGATAAGGAATATGGGATTCCAGGTGGAGGGATTACCATAAACCCATGCATAGAAGTAGATGTGGACATGCTTTCTGAAGAAGCCATTGTAATATACTGGCCTAGCTGGATTAAAAAGGTGAGATAGTGGGGAGCTAGATTTGAAGATAGTCTCTCAAATTCCATTGTGACTTTATGTTAGAGCCAGTAAAGAACCATTCGAGTTTTCTGAGAAGGGAATTGAAATTATGAAAACAGAGTGTTAGGAACAAATGGTGATTGTTTGGATAGTAGGATGAAGGATGAGGAAGAGTCAGAGTTTTTTGCCTGAAATAATGATGCTATGTGTAGTTTTCTTCCATACTCAGACTTCAGTTCTTCCAGACAAGCCTGCAGTTATATGGGCTCTGAACCTTCTAGCTAGCTGACATGGGCAAGCAGTTGTCCATATCTCCAGCCAGAGCAGGCCTGCACTTGTGTCACCTAGACTCACAATGGGACTGAGAGCATGAAAAGTTCAAACCAGGGAGTGGATGGGAA
>JAQQSW010024195.1:0-10134 GCA_028646575.1 Pseudocheirus occidentalis | reverse complement strand
CCCTGATTTGAAAGTATACTCTGCCCCCTAATAGGCTGAATGTGGTCACATGGAGCCTGTAGCAGGAGGCTTGTTTTTTGGGAATGGCCACACCTTGTTGTTTTGTGATTGGGCAGTGGGTCAAGAGGGCTGTGACATTCTCTGATCCAGGAGGAGGCTATATATACCCTGATATGAGGTTTTGCTTTGGGGCTCACTTTGGGAAGAGTTGTGTGATTTGGCCAGATGAGACTCTGGGAAGCGTTGAGCCCCCTGGCTTTGAAAACCCAGATGTCGGTGCTTCCCTCTGGTAACTGACTAGGTATGGATGTGATGGTCAGACGGCTGGAAGCCCCATCTGCTGATCTGTTTCTCTGTCTGCTTGTAACTTCTGTTTGTATTCTCTGAAGTTCAGGGTCCTGACTTTTTCCCCTAAACTAGGTAAATGACATATGTTTGATGGATTAAAGTGAGTCTGTTAACCCATTTTGAGTTGCTTTCCTTTAGAAAAGCAGATCTAAGAACCTGTGCTACAGCCATCCTGGACATACTAGGGTGCTTGCTGATACATGATGTCATGGTCTTCCAGAATGAAGGACAAACATCAATCAATAACCTGTGAGTAATAGCAGCTACCCCACTGGGGACCCAATTGATTAGTTCCAGTTGGACAATACAGCTCCTTCTTTCCTTCCTTCCTTCCTTCCTTCCTTCCTTCCTTCCTTCTTTTCTTCCTTCCTTCCTTCCTTCTTTCCTTCCTTCTTTCCTTCTTTCGTTCGTTCATTCCTTCCTTCCTTCCCTCCATCCTTCCTCTCTTCCTCCCCTCTTCCTTTACCTCCTTCCCTCCTTTCCTCCCTCTTCCCTTCTTTCCTTCCTTCCCTCCTATCTTTCTTCCTCCCTTCCTTCCTTCCCTAACTCCCTCCTTCCTTCCCTCCCTCCCCTTCCATCCTTCTTTCCTTCCTTTTTGTTTTCCTTCCTTCCATTCCCCCTCCCTCCATCTTTCCCTCCATCCATTCCTCCCACACTCCTCTCCCTCTGTCCACATAGGAAATTGCACCTTTACCTGCAGATGCTCTCCCCCAAAGGAATATTTTAATTTTGATGGCTGTGAGCAGCCATGATTCCGAATGGCAAACAGGGCTACCCACCTCCTGATGGAGAAGGATTGGGCACAAGATGTGGAAGGAGACACTCATTTTTAATGCAGAAATTTGGGTTTCTTGATCAACTATATTTGTTACAAGAGTTTTGTTTTTCTTCTTTTTTGTCCAATGGGGGAGGTGGGAGGAAGAGAAAAATGCTTACTACCTGAAAAAAAACTTTAAAAAGAGACTTATTCGTGGGTCGCCTTGAAAGGATGTCTCTAGGAGGGTGCCCAGGAATAGATGTCTTGGGCCCACGTCGTGTAATAAGTTTATCAGTGATTAGATGAGAATTTGGGCCGCATCTGTAACCAGCTTCAGATGACACAAAACTGGGAGAGGCAGCTAACACGTAGACAATAAAATCACCATCCACAAAGATTTCGGCAGTCTAGAGCAACAGGCCAGCTTTAATTAAGTGGAATAGACTAGGGACAAACGTCCAAGTGGCTTTGTGGCTGGAGAGCTGGTCTTAAAAACTGAGAAGACCTTCGTTCAAATTCTAGGTCCTGGCTGTGTGACTTTGGGCAAGTCTTTTAACATCTCCCCCTCTCCCCTAGGCAACACCCAAATGCAGAGCAATTAACTTGCATTGGTAGAGGAAGCAAATCCAATATACAAAAAGGTAAATGTCTACACTTGAGTTAAAGTACTGGCCCCAGACGCTTACTGGATGTGTGACCCTGGGGAAGTCACTTAACCCAGCCTGCCTCAGTTTCCTCATTTGTAAAATGAACTGGAGAAGGAAACAGCAAACCAGTCTCTAACCCTAACCTTAAACCCTAATCCCAACCCTAACTTTGTGCTCGGTATCTTTGCCAAGAAAATCAAGTGGGGTCATAGCGAGTCAGACATGACCAAATAACAACCAAGCACCCTTCCTCTGCTATCTTCAGACATTTCATTATTGTCTAACTGGTTCCACCCAACTAGACGGGCACCTTTGCCGCTGCGGTGATGCATCCACGGATTAATCTGGGGGGTGGCAACTTTTCTGGTGTTAACCTGACCTAGCCACGCGAGGGATCGCGGGCTCCCGAACTGTTCAGTTCTTTTATTTCTGTTAAAACCTCCTCTGAGCGGTCTTTGTACCTGTAGTCTTGGGGGGGGGGGGATTTCCTACATCCCACCTTGTTAATGCACATTGTTCTCTATCAGCTTTTCTTGGTTTTCACTAGTAATGTGTAATCACACGGATGATATCGTATAATATAGTCTATAATCTCTTATAGTCAAGTCAGCCAGCATTGATAAAGGGCCTGCTATGTATTGTGTTAAGTGACGGGAAATGAAGAAAAGCAAAAGGCAGTCCCTGCCCTCAAGGAGTGCCTTCTCTAATGGGGAGAACGACGTTCAGGCGGTCCTGGAGGAGCCAGGAGCCGATGGGGGGGGGGGCTGTGAGAGGGAGCCGGCAGGGTCAAGGGTGATGGGAAGCTTCCTCCCAGAAGGGCCTTGTTGGAGCCGAATTTGCCTTTTCTTTCTCCTTCCTTCCTTGAGCTTAAAAAGGAATGAGGCCCCTGAACCCTGGGGGGCCACATCTGGACTTAGAAAACCACATATTAATATCATCTGTGTTTTTGATTTATTTTATCCCACATTTGCCCATTATCTCTGCGAGGGATAATTTGTAGTGAAGCTTCCCCATTCTGAGGAATCAAGTCTAGAATGGCTTCAGTATTCACTAGGCCTGCGTTTGGAGGTCCCTTGACTTTCCAGGAATCTGGGGCTTAGAGCAATGGAGACCCTCCCCAGCGCCTCCTCGGCACAATATATGGCAAATGAGGACCCCTGGCCTTTCACTGGACACCCACATGTTTCCAGGTCCTTTGTCTCAGGGATAGAATCCCCTGCTTAGGTTGTGGGCCGGGCCCTCTACCAAGGAGAGTAAAGGCCAGTTGGAGGGTTGAGTTTCGGCATTAGAAGGTTATATAACCATGGACTGGCTTCTACCTGTTGTTCTCTTCCTGCAGACGCCATGTGGGCAACAGGGCAGAGTCCTTCCTCTTGAGAAAGAATAAAGACCTTTTCTGACCTTAGATTCGGGATCCGAGCTCTTTCACCTCAAACGCAGCATCTCCATCCGCTTCAGGCCGTACAAAGAGGTGAGAGAACTGCAGGTCGGGGTTTCCCTCTCTTCGTGGAGGGCCCGAGTGTGGCTGGGGGTAGAATATCACATATATTGTTGCACCTGGTTCTTGTTGATTTTGCTAAAAGGCATCAAAATAATACAATATTTACTTTTAATAAAATAATGGAGCTAGGAGGGACATAGAACAGGGGATGGCAGGGCTGGGAGGGGCCTGAGAGCAGGTGTGTCAGGGCTGGGAGGGGCCTTAGAACAAGGGATGGCAGGGCTGGGAGGGGCCTGAGAGCAGGTGTGTCAGGGCTGGGAGGGGCCTTTCTACAGAACATAAGCTGTTAGACATAGAAGGACATTAAAATCTGATCCAACTTCCCTATTTTTGTGATAGGGAACTGAGTCCCAGAGAAGTGAAATCCCTTACCCACGATCCCACGGTGGACTAGTGGCCAAATTGGACTTGCTCCCCAGCTTTCTAGACTTGGGGTTCAGTCCTCTTCCTGCTGGGCCGCACTGTCAGGGCAGATTCATTCCTGTGCCTTCTCTCTTAATTACTTCACATTTATCCTGTACGTGGCTTGTTTTCCTGTGTCTGTTGGCCCCCCTCTTCCCCCCCCCCAGCTCCCCTGTTACCCTGGGAGCTCATTGAGGGCAGGGGCTGCCTTTTGCTTTTCTTTGTATCCCCAGGACTTAGCACAGGGTCTGGCACTTCTTAAATAGTTATTAACTGACTGACAGATGGTAGGACGCCTTGAATGCCTGGATACGCAATTTGCCTTTTGGGGACCAGGGTGGTGGTGGTGGTGAAGACTGATGCAGACTTCTTAATTCGACAATAACCAGGCCAGAGCTGAACTTGAGAGACACCTGCCCGTGTTGGGAGGGTGTGATGGGGAGGCAGACAGACAGGTCAGGCGGCAGGCTGTCTCAGGCCTGGGACCCAGGCTGTCGGGGAATGGAGGGGAGGGGGCAGGCTACCCTTTGCAAACAACTCAGCCATGACATTCTTATCTTTGCTGCCGGTTCAGGATCTGAAGGTGCCCTTTTCATTCTGGCTCCACATGGAACCCGTCTCTCAGGCGAAGAGTGCCGGATTTCAGGAAAATTCTTCGTCATCATCCCCATTAACCAAGAGGGCCTTTCTTCCCTCTGGCGCCAGGGCCTCGCCAGCTTGTCCGGAGATCCATCTGAAACTGCTTTCTGAGGCTGCCAAGATACTCCCTTCAACCGGAAGAGTCCTAAATTTCCTTTCCTATGAACAGCGCGCGTGCGTGTGTGTGTCTGTGTGTCTGTGTCTGTGAGTGTGTCTGTACATGTGTGATTGTGTGTGTGTGTGTGTGTGTGTGTGTGTGTGTGTGTGTGTGAAGCACTGAGTCCTTTTCTTTGCAAACATCCATTCAGACAGGCAGGCCAGTGTGATTTCTCCCGTTTTACAGATGATGACACTGAGGCACCAAGAGGGCCAAGTCAGGATTCACAGTCAATGACATCAGCAGCATCAGAGGCCCCCCAAGTCAGGGCCAGACCCTCCTAGCCCTGCCCCACCCCCACCTTCCCTAGGCAAGGCCCTAGAGCCGATGACTCTGCCCCACTCCCACCCTCTTGGGCAGCCCAGGCCCGCCCAGCAGGGGAGCAGGCTGCCTGCTTCCTGCCTGACCGAGGGTCTGTGGATCCCTCTACTCCTCTGCCAAGCATCCCTGACCCCTGACCTCCCCTGTTTGTCCCAGGCTCCAGCCTTCCCAAACCGCCTTTGATCTTCTCTTTCCTCTGGGGCTGGAGCAGACCCAGCCCCCCAGGATGTCAGCTGGGGGGAGGCCTGTATTCTTTTAATGACAACCACCCCCTTCCCCCTTGATGCCCTCACTCCTCCCCCTTCCCTGGAGCTACCAATTTCTAACCACAATAGTGGCTTTGTGCTGGTTCATTTTGTTTTGAATAAAAACAAAATATTGGGGAGCCCCCTCCCCCAGCAGGCCCACCCAAGGCTGGCTCCCTGCCCCCACCCTAAGGACTAATCATGGGCCCATCTCACATGTTCTCCCAGTATTAATCACTCAGTTAACATCTCCCTGGTACAGACAAGAGTGATGAGGAACCCGGCATCCTTCTGACCATTAATATCTCCTTGATATTAATGACGAACAATTGACATCAATTATCTCTTAAAATCATTACAAAATAAAATGATATTTGCAAGTACTTAGCAGGGGCCTGTCATACAGCAGGTGCTTAATAAATGCTTATTCCCTTTAAAGGGATATTTGTGAAGATTTTTTTTAGTGTTATTATTATTACTTTTACCTGTGGGTCCTCAGTCTGGGTCCTGAGGTAGACGGAGAAGCGAGGCTAGGACCGAGCTGGACGTCCAGTTGGGGAATATCCGAGATGCAATTTGATTCCATTGTTCCTCTTTTTGTATCCCCAGCACTTCTTGGCACACAGTAGGTGCTTAATAAATGTTTGTTGATCGATTGATATTAGACAAAGATAAATAACATAAGACACCACATCAGTCTGGAATCTAAGCATTAAACCATTGCCTTGCCTTCCTGGCTGGCACCCTTTGTCATTGTTAGGGCAAATTACACATACACACACACACACACACCACCTCTGACAAAAAATTAAACGGAGAAGCAATGAGATATAGCCATACTTACAGGACCTCAGGTCCTGCTTGACCCTTTTGAGCTGTGTGACTGTGGCCAAGTCATTTCCGAGCTCCTCTGTTCTGCTCCTCTCTTCTCTTCTCCCTCCATACTACAGAGCTCGTCCGCTCCTATGGTTTCAAACGACCACCTCTGTGAAGTTGATTCTCAGCTCTGACCTTGCTGCCTGACCCCAGTCTCACATTTTCAACAACTCTTGGACACCTCTAGCTGGACATCTCAGAGACATTTGAAACCCAGCATGTCCAAAACTGAACTCGTCCTCTCCCCCCAGACCTTCCCAACTTCCCTATTGCTGCCAAGGTCACCACCCTCCTGCTGGTCCTCTGGGCTGTCACCGTGGCATCATCCTTAATTCCTAGCTCCCTCTCATCCATCCAAGTATTGTTTCAGAATATCTCTAGAAGAGTGGTTCTCAACCTGTGGATCTCAACCCTTTTGGGGGTGGAACGACCCTTTCACAGGGGTCACCTAAGACCTAATAAAACCTAAGGACACCTAAGAAAACACATATTTTGGATGGTCTTAGGAACCGAGACACCGCTTCTCTGTCTCCAAGCGGGTCCACCCACATGCAGGTCCACCCACATAAGAGTATTAAAGAATCGCAGCACAAGGAAGGTTGAGAACCACTGCTCTAGAACAAGCCCCCTTCTCCCTCATCCCCTCACTCCGGGACTACTGTCGTAGTTGCTAGAGGGTCTGCCTGCCTCCACTCTTGCCCTCCAGTCCATTCTCCATTCAGCCACCAAAGCGATTTTCTTAAAGTTCATGTCACACCTACTCAATAAACTCCAATGGCTCCCTATAACCTCCAGGACCAAATAGAAAACTCTCCAGTTGTCTTTTCCAGTCCTTCATCACCCAGCCCTCTCCTACCTCTCCAGCCTTCTGATCCCTCATACCACCCTCCCCACCTCTGGGCATTCTCCCAGGCTGCCCCCATGCCTTAAACCACCTCCCTCCTCATCTCTGCCCCTGCTTCCTTGGCTTCCTTCCTATCTCAGCTCAAGTCTCATCTTCTACAAAACGCCCTTCCCAACCCTCCTCAGTCTTCTCCTACTTATCTCCTGCAGAGCTCACTTTATACCTATCTATTTCATTGCTGCTTAGATTGTAAGCTCCTTGAGGGCGGCAGGTCCACACGTATGTGTGTGTGTGCCTTTCTCTGTATCCCCAGAGCTTAGCACCATGCCTACAAGGATCAGGAGTTTGAAAAATGCTCACAGATCGTACTGTGATTGATTGTACCGTCCAGCAGAGGTAACCACATTAGCAATCTCTTCCCAATAGGACTGTTGTGAAGAAAGCATTCAAGTCCTGGGGACTGTTCGGGTTATCCAGATTCCAATTCCACTTTGCCACTGACTTTGGGCCAGTCTCTCTTTAACAAATGGGGCCGAGAATCTCAAAGATTAATGAAGGTCCCTGAGTAGGGCAGGGTCAAGAATGAAAACATCAGGGAAAGATCTGAAGAAGGATGAGCCAGATAAGAAAAGCCATGTCTGAACAGACTCACTAGAACTCTTCTGGGTTGTCCAAACATTAGCAACTCAGCCAGCAAAATATTTACCATTTCTCTGCTAGCAAATGTCTTAGTCGCGAAGTACAACCTTGTTTGGTTAGGAAAAATGCAGGAGCCAGACAAACGGCACGCAATGGTTCATCCGTTATTTTTTCCTGGTTGATGGTAAAAAGCATGATTATTTTCCCTCACCACCTCATATGGTATGGAGTTGGGAGCGTGGGGGGCCAGCTGTAGAGGGCTGATTGTTAAATCTCCAATGTGAGTATTTAAACCTCAGAAACGGGCAAACACTATAAATCAGGGCTTGCCTTATTGATTGTCTAGACTTTAGGAAATGATAGGAAGAATGTTAAAAATGCAGATTAAACTTTTAAGTATGTCTTACATATTTTTTTTCTTTTTCTGGAGAATTAGTCATGACGCATTGACCAGCATGCTGCTGTGAGCACTTGATACTGAGCCCTCAGCTGTTGTGCCAGTGGAAGGTGTAACCAAGCTGGAAAGGCTTCAAGCCCAGGCCCACTGTTGGACAGCATTTCTCTGTCGCCTGAGAACCAATCTAGCTAACCTCCAAGAGGCTCATTAGCCGGTTGACCCCAGGGGAGGAAGTTCTTGGCTGTAAATAGTCCGTGCCTACCTTCTAAGTCAGAGGGGCTGGGACCTGCCGCAGTGGATAAGGAATATGGAAACAGTTAACATGAAGCGTATTAGGGCTGCTCATGTGCTTACAAGTAGTTATTTCTGTCTTTCTCATACAGATGTCTCTACAGACCATCATCTTTGTTAGAAATGTATCACAGCCTTTACATACATAAGGAACATATAGTCTCGACATACAAGAGGAAGCTGAGAAACATCATTGAATACTTCTATTTTCCAAGTAGAGGTCAAGTCAGCAGAAACTGGACAAGTCACTTAACAGGGGAGGGGGGTTTAATATGTATAATGCATGTATGTGTAATGAGGCGTCTGGACTACAAGTTATTAAGGCTTCTCCCTGCTCTGAGAGGTTCTTGGATTTAAAGAGTCCATTTGGGACTAAACATAAATGAATGCAAATGTTCAGAAACAGCTTCCCAGACGGAGAGTTTCCAAATGTTTGTGTGTTGACCTAGAACGTTCCTTTCCAATGGCTTTTCCAAGCCAGATCATTGAACCACTTTGCCTACAAATTAGACCCGGCTCTGCTGAGTGAGGGAGTGGGAAAAAACACGTTTTTGTGCAACTCAGCCTCTGCCGCCCAGAGGGGATCAGTTTTCAGTCCCTGGGTCTGTGTGACCAGGCAGCTGGGCCCTTGGTGAGTTGGCAGGCCAAGCCATGCAAGGCTCCCTGGCCTGGGGCGGGGGCCCTCCCAAGACTCCATCAAGAGAGATGGTCAAGGAGGGGACCAGAGTAGAGGAGCAAGACCAGAATCAAGCTCTGTCTACTTGTTATATGGGTGGGAATTGAGCTGGAGAAGCAGAGAGGTAAAGGCACCAGGCTGGGGGTCAGGAGACTGGGGGGCCTCCTGGCTTGATGTGTGAGTTTTCCTCTCAGGGTCTCAGGCTTCTCCTTTTCCTAAGGAGCAGGGGTGGCCCCAGGAGCTTTTCTGCCCCTTCTGGCTCAAAATCTATAATCCCCTCAGCTGACAAAGGAGCATTTCTGAAGCACAGACCTTCCCCCTAAGATGGCCTCCCATTTTATAGTTGCTGATGTGTGTGTGCACGCACATGTGTGTGTGCACGCATGCATGTGTGTGTGTGTGCAGGTATATTACAAGGCTTTCACTGCATACAGGTATGCTGCACACTACAGTATATATGCACACACATATAATGTATATGTATTCTACATAGTATATATACCATGTAATATATCTATTATAACATATATATGCTATGTAAGCATACTGTGTATATATGAGGCGTGTATCTATGTGATTTCACATGTAGTTTACATGCAGTGTGCACATTAAACTGCATTATATGTCATTTACAGTGTACATGCACCAGGTATGTATTTATATATTTTTATTATGTTTATTTATGATAAATAGACATTTATAGTTAACATTTAGAGTGTTTACAATGTGCTAGGCATTGTGCTAAGCATTTAGAATTATCACCTCCTTGAATCATCACAACAGACCTTGAAGGGAGGTGCTCCCCATTTTGCAGAGGAAGAAACTGAGGCCAGCAGAGGGTAAGTGACTTGCCCAGGGTCACACAGCTAGTCAGCATCCCAACTCCGAGCCTGGCACTCCAGCCACTGTGCCACCTAAGCATATGTATGTGTGTATACACTCACACATAAACAAACACATAACACATATTTATATGTTCTAGCATGTATATTATACATTTGCTACATGTGGTGTTTTATATATATTTATTACATATAACTATATATTATATATAGTATAGTCTACTATATATTAATGTGTATATATTATGTGTATAGGTCCTCAAGGAACCTGCCTTTTTTTGTATCCTCAGCTTTAGTATAGTGCCTGGCATACAGTGGGAGCTTAATAAGTGTTTGTTGACTGAATGAAGACATTTCACAATATTTTAAAGCTAGAAAAGTCTTTAGCGATCATCTGGATCAACAGTGTCAAACTCCAATAGGATTAGGGGTTGCTGGTGTCACTTTTGGATGCTTAGTGATTTAGAAAATCCAGAAAGAAAAAGAAAGAAAGAAAGAAAGAAAGAAAGAAAGAAAGAAAGAAAGAAAGAAAGAAAGAAAGAAAGAAAGAAA
>JAQQSW010024194.1:0-10135 GCA_028646575.1 Pseudocheirus occidentalis | reverse complement strand
AATTGTTTCTTCTTGGCAGTTTGTAATATTTTCTCCTTGATCTGGGGATTCTGGAACCTGGCTATAACATTCCTAGGAGTTTTTTTGGGGGGATCTTTTTCAAGAGGTGATTGGTGAATTCTTTCAAGTTCTATTTTGCTCCTATTCTAAAATATCAAGGCAATTTTCCTTGAGGATTTCTAAGTTCTTTTTTTGATCATGACTTTCAGGTAGTACAATAATTTTTAAATTATCTCTCCTGGATCTATTTTCCAGGTCAGTGGTTTTTTCAAGGAGATATTTCACATATATTTTTTCATTTGTTTGGATCTGTTTAATATATCTTGATTTCTCCTAAAGTCATTTGCTTCCATTTGCTCCACTCTAATTCTGAAGGAATGACTCTCTTCAGAAAGCTTTTGAGATTCTTTTTCCATCTGGAAAATTCGACTTTTTAAGGCATTCTTTTCCTCATTGGCTTTTTGGGCCTCTTTTGCCATTTGAGTTAATCTGTTTTTCAAGGTGTTATTTTCTTCAGTCAGATTGTTGACTCTCTTTTCACAAGTTTCTTGCATCATTCTCATTTCTCTTCTCAATTTTTCCTCCACTTCTCTGATTTGGTTTTCAAAATCCTTCTTAAGTTCATCTATGGCTTGTAGGCAGTCTTCATCTTTCTTGGAAACTTTTGGTGCGGGAATTCTGACTGTTGTCTTCCTCCCGTTCCATTCTTTGATCCTTTTTGTCCCCAAAGAAAGAATCTAAAGTTAGATTGCTGTTCTTACTTTGCTTCCTTTGCCTGCTCATGTTGCCAGTGAATTACTTAATTTTAGCTTTGTGGAACTCTGCTTCCAGAGGGGAAAGCTCTGTCCCAAATCACTGGGGGTTTTGCAGCTGCCAGACTTATTGGGAGGCCACTGGTTTTTTTTGCAGTCCCCACTGGCTTTGGCTCACTGAAAACACACGCCAGGACCACCACCCAAGACCACGATCCAGATCCAGGCCTCTCAATGCAAGAACACTTAGCCTCTGAATGATGGCTTAGCTCCCGTGCAGTGTGCAGGCCAGGAGCTTCTGAAGCAGCTGCGTGGAGGCAGCGGCAGGACTGCTGCTTCTGCTGCTTCCTTGCCCTGGAGGCAGTTTGGCCAGACAGCTTTTCTCCCCCAAATTTAGCTTAGTTCCACTGACCTTCTGGTTTCTTATGGCTTGATAATTCTGGAAACTGCCACAGCTGCTGCTGATCTACTCTCCTGAAGACTCCAGCTGTGGCTGGTACTGGCTACCCTGGGGCCAAGCCACGGTTTTGGGATGGGCTGGTTTTTGCTCCCAGCATGCTGCGATGAGCCCTTCCTGCTTATCTGCCTTCAGCGGGAGATGTGTTTTTCTGTAATTTTGTGAGTTCTGGAGCCCTAACATTTGTTTAGAGTCATATTTTATGGGTATTTGAGGTGGCTATGTGGGAGCTGTGGCGCTTTTCTCTTTCTATGATGCCATCTTGGCTCCGCCCCCCTAGATATGTTCCACATTCTACTTCTAAAAGAAAAGATCTAAAACTGGGGTTTTTAAACTGGGGTCCACGAACTTTTAAAAATAGTTGGTACTATTTCAAAATAATCAGTTTCCTTTGTGATGATAGTAGAAGCAATATTTTAACCATTGTTCTCTCTTTCCTCAAGCCTCCCACATGTTAGGCCAATTTTTCCTTAAAAGCTAGAGATATTCCTTGAGCCATGGACTTAGGGGACTGTTTGTTATCATTGTTTTTAGTTGTATCCAACTCGTCATGACCCTTTTCGGGGTTTTCTTGGCAAAGGTACTGAAGTGGTTTGCCATTTCCTTCTCTAGCTTGTTCTATATATGAGAAAATGGAGGTAAACAGAGGTAAAAAATGGAGGTAAAGTGACTTGCCCAGGGTCACACAGCTAGTAATTGTCTGAGGCTGAATTTGAATTTAGATCTTCCTGACTCCAGGTCCTGTACTCTATCCACTGTGTCACCTAGCTGCCCCAGAAGGAGTAAAGGCTCTGACTATTGATATGACTTTCTAATCACTGAAAGCCCACACAAAGAGCTCCAGGTACACACTGATGGCTAGAGAATCAAGATGATCAGCTCAGGCAAGTGAGATGACTCCAGCAGGGCAGACTGAGATGTCCTCAATGCCGATCCTAATTGACCATCCTCCTCCTGCTATAGTTGACCCCACTCTGGAGCTCATAGATTGGACAATAGGTCCCTGCCCTCCTAGCTCAGAGTGACTGTAAATACTAGCTAGTGATTGTTTCTCTTTCAGCCAGAAAGCCCGAGGGTCTTCCCCTTCCAGTTTGATTTTTTTTTAATATATAAGGGGGCATCCCATGAGTAACTACTTAGAGGCCTATTCGTTGGATGGGCATTATCTCACTCAGAGTGAGAACATGAAAAGGCCTCAGCCTAAAAGGGCCAGGGTCTCCCATTGCATCCTGAGCCGTCTTCAGTTGTCCTGATGAATATCAGGCCACTGGACCCAGATGATTCTGGAGGAGAGAGTGAGGCTGGTGACCCTGCACAGCCCTCCCTCCCTCAGATCAAAGTGAACTGCAAGTCATGTCATCTCCCTGATGTCACGGTCCTCTTTGAGAATGAAGGACAAAACGTACAATAAACTATGACCGAGCAAATCTCTTTTTTTTGTTCACTATTGAGTGACCAATGAACATGACCCATGCATGTTTCATTTTGTTTCAGTATTGGGTCTGAACTACCAGAGGAATGGCTTACATCAAGCCAGGCTTGGAACAATACTTTTGTGTCTTTTGTGCATTTAAGAACATTATTCTTGGGGGGTGTACAGGGGTGGAGCCAAGATGGCAGCGTAGAAGCAGGAAAATTCTGCTGCAACCACCTCAAATACCTATAAAATATGACAAATTTTAGAGCTACAGAACATACAAAGCAACAGAGAGAAACAAATCTTCTGTTGAAGACAGTTGGCCAGAAGGGTCCATCTTAGTATGCTGGTTGCAGAGCACAACCCTGTGAGCCACATGGTTTTAGCCTCAGGGCTGCTCCTACCACCAGCCGCCAGAGCAGACTTCAGGAGAGTGAATAATCAGCAGCTGTGGTGGCTTCCAGACTTTTCAACCCATAAACACCAAAGACAAAATAAAAAGTCAGTGTGGGCCTTTGTTGGAACTGCTGGTCCCTGCCCCTGGGGCGAGAAGCAGCAGAGGCACAGTGGCTGCAGCTGTTGCCATGTGGCTGCTTCCAGAGCCCCTGGCCTGCAGATGGTAAGGGGACCAAGCGACCATTCAGAGGGTAATTGCTCTTGCTTTAACTTGCATGGATCTGGATCACTGTCTCGGGTGGAGGTCCTGGGGTGAGTGGTCAGCTAGAGCTAGTGGGGGCTGCGGAGAGGGCACCCAATCAATAGCTCAGGCAGCTGCAAAAACCCCAGTGATTTGGGTGAAAGCTCTCTCCAGTTTGGAAGCAGAGTTCTACTCTGGCAAAGAGCTCAAAAGTAAAGTAATTGGCTGGCAACATGAGCAAGCTGAGGAAGCAAAGCAAGTGCAACAATCAAACCTTAGATTCCTTTTTTGGGGGACAAAAAGGATCAAAGCATGGAACGGGAGGAAGACAATGAAGTCAGAACTCCTGCATCAAAAGCTTCCAAGAAAAACACAAACTGGTTACAGGCCATGGAGGAGTTCAAGAAGGATTTTGAAAATCAGATAAGAGAAGTGGAGGGTAAAACTGGGAAGAGAAATGAGAATGATGCAAGAAAATCATGAAAAGAGAGCCAACAGCCTGACTGAAGAAAATAACATCTTAAAGAACAAATTAACTCAAATGGCAAAAGAGGCCCAAAAAGCCAATGAGGAGAAGAATGCCTTAAAAAGCTGATTTTGCCGGATAGAAAAGAAATTCCAGAAGCTCATTTAAGAGAATAATTTCTTCAGAATTAGACTGAAGCAAATGGAAGCTAATGACTTTATGAGAAATCAAGATATTATAAAACATATACAAACAGATGAAAAAATAGAAGGCAAAGTGAAATATCTCATTGGAAAAATCACTGACCTGGAAAATAGATCCAGGAGAGATCATTTAAAAAGTATTAGACTGCCTGAATACCAGGATCAAAAAAAGAGCTTAGAAATCATCCTTCAAGAAATTTTCAAGGAAAATTGCCCTGATGTTTTAGAACCAGAAGGCAAAATAGAAAGTGAAAGAATTCACCAATCACCTCTTTGAAAAGATCCCCAAAAGAAAACTCCAAGGAATATTATAGCCAGGTTCCGGAGTTCCCAGATGAAGGAGAAAATATTACAAGCAGCCAAGAAGAAACAATTTGAATATTGTGGAAACACAATCAGGATAACACAAGATCTAGAAGCTTCTACATTAAGAGATTGGAGGGCTTGGAATATGATATTCAGGAGATCAAAGGAGCTAGGATTAAAACCAAGAATCACGTACCCAGCAAAACTGAGTACAATGTTCCAGGGGAAAATATGGTTATTTAATGAAATAGAGGACTTTCAAGCATTCTTGATGAAAAAACCAGAGTTGCATAGAAAATTTTACATTCAGATACAAGAAGCAAGAGAAGCATGAGAAGGCAAACAGGGAAAAGAAATCATGCATTTCTTAAATTTATGAAAAGAATTTAAATTTATTAAAAGAAATTTATTTTAAATTTAAATAATTAAATTTAGATTAAATTTAAATAAATTTAAATATTGACATTTATTAAAAGAAATCATAAATTCATAAATTTCAAAATTAAAGCTGAACTATTTACATTCCTACATAGAAAAATGATAATTGTAACTTATGAAATTTTTCTCGGTATGGGGATAGTTGAAGGGAATATATAATGTGTGTATATATATATATACATATGTATACATTTGTTTATATATATGTTTATATAGGAGGGTATATGTGTGAATAGATATATATGTGAGTGTGTGTATATAGGGGTACATGTATACATAGACAGAGGGCACAGGATCAGTTGAATAGGAAAGGACGATATCTAAAAAATAAAATTAAGAGGTGAGAGAGGAATATAATGAGAGGAGATAGGGAGAGACAGAATATGGCAAATTATCTCATATAAAAGAGGCCAGAAAAAAACTGTTACAATGGAGGGGAAGAACAGGAAGACAAAAGGGAATGGGTCAAGATTACTCTAATTGAATTTGGCTTAATGATGGAATAACCTACACACTCAATTGGGTAAGATACTCAAAATACAGGAAAGTAGGGGGGAAAGGCATAAGAGGGGGGATGATAGAAAGGAAAACAGATGGGGGGGACAGTAATTAGAAGCATGCACTTTTGAAAAGGGACAGGGTCAAAGTGGAAACAGAGTAAGTTGGGAAAGGATAGGAGGGAAATATAGTCACTATGGAAATATTTTGCATAATTACACATGTACAACCTATATTGAATTGCTTATCTTCCCAGTAAGGGTGGGTGACGAGGGAAGAAGGGAAAGAATTTGGAATCCAAAGTTTTAAAATCAAATGTTTAATATATATAATGTACATATTATATATATGGATATATATTATATATAACATGTATAATTATTATTATTTCTGCATGCAACTGGGAAATAAGATGTGCAGACACTGGAGTATGGAGATCTGTGTTGTCCTACTGGAAAGTCAGAGGGGGGATGGAGGAAGATATAGGGGATAGCAGATTGAGGGAGGGGGTATTCAGTGGGAGTGCTGTTTTGGTGTGGTGGGTAGGGGAAAGACAGATTGAAAACTTGTAACTGGGGGGAAGGGAGGGGAGAAAATTTGAAAGTCAAGGGATTGTGGAACTGAACCTTGTAAACTAAAAGGAAATAAACAAATCAATGAAAAAAATTCAAAGACAAAATAAAAAAAGAAAATTTTTTAACTCAAAATCTTGTGGAAATGAATGTCATAAACTAAAAACAAACAAAAAATAATTTTAAAAAAACCCACATTATTCTGAGAAGAGGTGTATAGACTTCAC
Organism: Pseudocheirus occidentalis; assembly: GCA_028646575.1. Taxonomy (NCBI): domain Eukaryota; kingdom Metazoa; phylum Chordata; class Mammalia; order Diprotodontia; family Pseudocheiridae; genus Pseudocheirus; species Pseudocheirus occidentalis. The sequence continues at coordinate 4,162 of JAQQSW010024194.1, read as the reverse complement.
CACACTGCCCAAGGAGTCCATGAAACAAAGAAGCTTAAGAAACCCAACTCTAGAAAGGATCATAAAACAAGGATGGTACGTTTATTACTATGCTCAAATCATTAAGCACATCTTTTGGATTGGGGCTGATCAATAAATGATAAAAGTTTATAAGATACACATTCATTCATTTTAAAACTCCTAATTTATGTTTTGTTTTGCTTGTTTGTTTTTACTTTTACTCTTTCCTTATGTTTTTGTTTGAAGCATCGAGGTAATGGTTAGAAAGTTGGCCTTGGGGTAAGCAAGACCTGGGTTCATGTCCTGGCTCTGAAACATATTGATTTTGTAATCCTGGGCAATTTATGTAATTCCTCAGAGCCCCTAGATAAGTGGCCAGTATAAAAAGTTGCAGAACAGTTGGAGATCTGCATTGGTAGAAGGAGTTTCCTTCCCTAGTATCCCCTATACCAAGAGGACATTGTATACAGTAACAGCAATACTGTTTTAAGAACAACTTTGAGTGACTAAGTTATCTTGATTATTATAAATGCCCAAATTAACTACAAAGAACATATGAAGGAAGATGCTATTTGTGTTCAGAGAAAGAAATGATAGATAAAGGAATATAAAAAATAGTTTTATGTGTCTACATCTATTTATCCATATTTATATCTAATGGTAGCCGTCTCTAGGATGGGGGCATAGTGGAGGGAAGAGAAAAAGTAAAAAAAAGTTAAATGATACTTTTATTATATATTTAATAAATATATTTATTTAAAAGGAATAGCAAGTTATATATAATAGATTTTTAGTTTCATATGCAATAATCTTTTTTTCTTTATTCTACTATGACATGGAAATGCTTCTTTAGTTTCTTTTTTTGGGGAGGGCAATTGGGGTTAAGTGACTTGCCCAAGGTCACACTACTAGGGTTTTTGTGTGTGTGTGTTAAGTGTCTGAGGTTGGATTTGAACTCAGGTCCTCCTGACTCCAGGGCCGGTGCTCTATTCACTGGGCCACCTAGCTGCCCCTCTTTAATTTCTTAAGTTCAGAATAAAATAAATAAAAAATTTTAAAAATGAATGAAAGAAATCTAAGAAAAAGAAAACTCTCTCTCTTTATAAGTTTATACTTGTCAATGAAAGTTAAGATAAATAGACATATATAGAAATTGCTTTAGCTATAGATGAGAGGCAGAAGGGTATAATGGATAAATGTGTAGTGACTGGCCTCAGAGTCAGAAAGTCCTACGTTCAAGATGAATTTCTCATGTATACTGGCTATGTGATCCTGCGTGGGTCACTTTCCTTTTCAATCCCTTAGCCAAACTCTCTAAGACTAAGTTGCTGCACAGTCAATGATCTGCATTGGAAGCAGAAGTTCCCTACACAAGGCTTCTCCAAAGTGGGTTATACATATCCCAGGGAGGGTACAAAATGACCCTTTGGGATGCAAGAAGACAATATTAGAACTTCTATTTATATTTATTTTTAAGTTAAAAAAATAAGAAATGAATTAAGCTTCACTAATATTTGGAGACTTTTTTTTTGGCTTTTTGGAGAGGAAAGGGCAGGGCAACTGGGGTTAAGTGACTTGCCCAAGGTAACATGGCTAGTAAGTTTGTCAAGCGTCTGAGGTGGGATTTGAACTCAGGTCTTCCTGACTCCAGGGCTGGTGCTCTATTCACTGTACCACCTAGCTACCCCCTTCATTAATATTTAATAAATGGTCCACTGATACCTGTAGTTGATCAAGATGTCCAATCATTACTGTGTATGGGAGGCAACTTAAGGGAAGACTAGGAGCCTCTCAACATGGGGGAGCTGACATTGGTGCTTTTAGAGTATTACATGTTTTTCTGGTCAAATGGCTTTATGGATTGTATGATCAAGTTTTAACTAGATTAACCCTCGCAAAACAGACACATGTGACATTAAAAGATTCTTGCAACTAAACTGCAGAATGGAGAATGTGCAAATAATATGAGCACAAAGACATTTTCTAAAAATGCTGATGTTTCCACTCAACTCTTTGTAAAAGACATTAAAAAATAAAAACAAAGATCTAATCAGATCTCAGTTGCCCCTCCCCCCATTGAAATGAACAAGATTATTTGAAATATAGATTTACTAACAGAGATTTACTATCAGTAATGATACACTTACTCCAAGTATAGATTGTATCTTAAGATATTAGCAAATGATACTACGAAACCACCATGATTAGAAAGACATTTGGCTATTAAATACTATGTAAGTGTGTCATCTATAAAAATTCTTATATCAGGACACCTAAATCACTCAGAAATAAAATTTTCTAACCTTAAAAAACAAATGTGTGTTTCAGTGGCATTTGTTAAAGACATAAAAATGTAACATCTTCTGATTAGTTTTAAAGAACAATTGATTGACATCACAGAAAATAGAAATTTACTAGGAGAATTTCACCAGAAAACCTTTGCATTATTGGAAAACGGATTTGAAAAATAAGAATCATAATTTAGTAAGTATAGCCAATGATTAATTTCTACTTGTATCTATGCATCTTTGTAATGTGTATTTTTCAGTGTGATGTTATTAAAACCAAATATCAACTAAACCAAAATCAGAACCAGATTTTGAATCACTGTATCACAAAGTGTTAAATCAAGATTTTTAAAAAGTAATGAAACATATTCAGTTACACTGCTCTTCCTAAAATTATCAATAATACTTTTTATTGAGAGCAAAAAAAGTTTTTGTACAGTTAATGAATAAAATGTTTAAAATGTTTTAAAATTTCATTTGTATCTGTCTTTTTGGTTTCTATTTTTTGTGCATGATATATTAGCATAATAGGAAATGCATATATAGTGCAGCCTGTGGGCTCACTTAAATAACTTTAACTCCTACTAGCGGGTAGGGTCTTCAGAGGGCAGCTACTACTACCCTGAGGTGTTGTAGGTTCAAAGTCTTACACCAACTTACACTCACAAGACTGTATCGGTGTGTTCTTTATCTTTTAACCAATTAACATCACTTAGCTTTTTCCCCCCTTCCCTGTTAGAATTTTATCTGGAAACATCATTGTGAGCCCTGGCCTCTTGCTACACAGCACCAGTGGAAACACATGTTCAACATTTTCCCAAATCATACAGTTCTTACCAATACCAGGACACAATAGCAATCTTCAATTTCAAATGATCGCATCCAAGGAATTCTCAGCACTTGACATTTAACCCCACAGTGCAATAATCTACCAATATTTAATATTACAATATAATATGACAAATTCAAAATTCTTGCTCAGTAAAAGTTATGAACATGTCAAATTCTTGTAAACATCCAGTGAAGAGAAAAAAATGATGATTCTAATTCACCTTTTTACACAGAGCACTAACCGCAAAGGGGACACAGTCAAGCATTCTGGTGTGACACAGACAGAAAAATGACTAAGTCATTGGACATTTATATAAGACCAACCACAGACTGAACAACTGTACCAACTGTGGGGTAATTAGTTCTGGAGTGAGTTGGGAGGGACTGGGTGGTTCAAGACAGGTCTTCACATCATACTCTGTGACTGTGGAGGATGAGTTAGGGTGGGCCAGGATGCACTGGGGCACTGGGAAGAAGAAAAGAGGGGCTACTTGGTGGAGAGAATGAGCACCACAATGTGGCTGGACAAGCCGAGCACCTCAGGGGAAAATGAGGATCAAGATCATCCCCAGGAAGAGCTGGGACAGCTGGGTGTAGCCCACGATGCCCATAGCAAAGCCTGTGGCCAGTCCTCTCAAGTCCACGCTCAGGCTGGCTCCCTACTTGAGGAAGCCCTTGAACATGCTGATGTGGTCTGTCAGAAACTTGGCGATGAGGACTGCCACCACCAGACTGTAGATCCTGATGATACCCTCCATGACTGTTGAGGTGCAGGCTCTGGGAGCCCCCTTAAGCCCTCTTGAGTCTTTGAAATACAGACTCTGGGAAACCCCTTGAAGTCTGATTAAATCTTCCCACTTGGTGAGGCATTTGCAGAGGCCATAAGTTTTTCATTGTGGCTGGGCCCAAACCTCTGTTACTAGCCTAGCTCTCCATTGTCCATCAACTTCCCACCCTTGAGCCTATCAAAATATCAATCCACCTTTGCACTGACCTCATTAATTCCTCCTGAAGACCCTCCCCAAACTCATTACTGGAGTCTG
>JAQQSW010024193.1:0-10135 GCA_028646575.1 Pseudocheirus occidentalis | reverse complement strand
TTTAGTCTTAAGAAAGTGAGGAAGAAAATGTTAGTGATATAAATTAAATTTAAAAGGGTGGAGTGTACATTTTTTTTGGAGAGCTAGTTGTTATACATTTACCAGCACACGACAGCCTCTAGCAGTATATAAGTACAACACACACACACACTTACACACACACATACAGATATACCCATTAATTTTGCCTAAAGTAGGTAATGAATAAATAATTGCAAAATGAATTTATAATAATGCCCACCTTAAACCTAAATAAGCTTGTGCCTGAAAGATGTTGTATGTGTACATATGCACACAAACACATATACATTTCACAAGCTACAACTGCTTAGAATATGAGTCTATATACATATGCTATCACAATTTTATTAAAATAAATCCACAATAATAATTTGATTCCTTTTGGGGGGATGGTATGTTGCCCACCATAGTGAGGAGAAAGGACTTTTCATTCTCTGCTTGGCTACTTCCATTGTCTATGTCCCAAAAGTACATAAAAAATTATGGTTAATTGACAAAGCCTCTGTATCTAAAATATGGTTATTCTGTTTTCTGTTAAAGGTAATGATCTTTTCAGATGAGAAATAAACAATTATATTTGACTTTTAATCTTTTTGTTGTTATCAACCACAGCCTGATTGAGTTTTTGCTTCTATTCATTGAGGTATGTGAAATTCTCTGATGATATAGATTTGCCTACATCCTGCCAATGCTGTCTATTTTGAAAAGTAACACTGAATTACACCTCTGTGGAAGCTGAACCTTTCCCAGTCACCTAAACTTTTCAGATGATAGGCATAATGTTGATTACCTGAAACTTTATAGCCACAGAAATAGAGATAGACACACTACACTTACAGTAGTTCTGGATAACAGTGACTTTAACCTAGGGGCTTTATTAGTAAAGCCTTTAAAAACTTTTTTTCTTGAGATATGAGGGTCAAAAGGAAAGTTCTTATACTTATCTACTCAAAGGAGGTCCTCTCTGCCCCCCTGGACACCTTTACTCAGATATTTTCAGTCTAAAAAAGTAGGGAGCTGATCCTTATCCCTGGGTTATCTGCCTCAGTCAATATCTTTACCATCCTTAATTTGAGTCTCTTGTCTTCAATGATTAAAGTACAAAGACCCACCCAGAAATATGAAGCAATCTCTTGCTTAATTAAAAGTTAATTGGAATGTAGCCCTTCTTCCAATCTAGTCAATTTACACCTTGTTAGTTAGGGTGTGTGGGTTGCTGGGATGGGATTGGGGAATTTTTATGGCACCTTTTGAGAGCTAGTCTCTCTAGTGGAATACTGAACACAGAATAAGCCTGAGTAAGTTTTATCAGAGCCTGGGAATATCCTTTGATGGGGGTACCAAAAAATTATATTATAAAAAATGATATATTTTAAATTTGCAAATATTCATTTTACATAGGTGGCTGCCCTCCACTTGCTCCTGCTGGGGCCACTGGCCAAGGCCCGGGATTTAGATTGCTGGCAGCTAGGCAGTGGGCAAATTCTCTTTCACAAGTTTACCAAAAGCTTTTAGATTCTCATTCAGGGATATAGATCAGGCCAGGAGCAGGATGCCAGGAGACTAAGCAGAATGTTTTAGGAGTAAGAGACTCCTGCTACTTAAATTCTTCTGGGGCAACTGCCCCTGACCCCACAAACCCAACGGGAAATTTTTGGTTGCCCTAGCAAAGTTCTGTTTCTTTCCTATGTTATTTCTTTCCTAGTTCCCTAAAACACCTAAAACAAACCAAAACAAAAAAGCCCCAAACCTTTCCCCATTACTTACCAGAGAAAGTGAAGGTTCTAGTGCCAATTCTGCTGAGCAAATCACTAGAAGTTTTCAGAATCTCACTTTCTTCCTCAGAAACCAGAAGGGTCGGATTGAATGTTCCAACTTTACCATCACAGAGTGTGAACGCTCCGTTTTTATCTTTCTTGGTAACCCTGCAGTTAGCTATTGTCTGGCACAGCGCCAGCGCTTAAAAAGTGATTGTCAACTGACTGTTTCTTGGCAATATGCAGAAGTACTGGCCAGCGATAGTGGAGAGTCACCCGCAGGTGGCACTGCTCACGAAGTCCCCATGTGATAGGAAAGGGGAGCTTAAGGAAACTCAATGACCCGGCTTTGCCCGCGCCCAGTTGCGCAAAGCCGGAGCAGTCCCTCCCGGCCGAAGCTCGGAGCGCCGGGCTGCCCGGCTGCCCACTGCGCCCCTGGCTGCCAGCTTGCTTGAGACGCGGGAGGTGGCAGAACCTGTTGTGGTCCTCGCTGGGTAACCTCTGCAGATCCACCCCTTTTTTCTTCCCGGCTGCCGCGAGGCGTGGGACGGGCAAGCCGTGGCGGGAACCGAGGTCGCCCGGCCCGGGCCGGCGGCCCCAGCAGGAGCAAGTGGAGGGCGGATCCCGGGGCGGGGCGAGGCCGGGCCATCTCCTTTCCTCCCGCCCTTCCTCCCTTCATCCACCTTAGCCTCCAGAGCTTGGAGTGGACTCGCTCCGTCCTCCTTCGTTCCTCACAGCCCGTGGCAAGGCTGGCCGGCGTGCCCCACCAGCCAGGTAAGAGTGCCGTAGCCCAGGGGGCGGGCCTGGCAAAGTGTGGGGACTCTGCGAGATGGGAGGTCACCTTTCCTAAGCCACTCCGGGGAATGCTGCGAGAGGAAAGGTAGAACAAGGCTGGAGGAGATGGCTTTTCTTTTCCCAGTAAGGGGAGGTGAATGGCACTGACTTTTACTCACCAGGTGAGTGGCGCTGGCTCTGTAGTTAGAGGAACTGGGTTCAAATTCTGTCTTGGAAACTCCACTTTTGTGACCCCGTGCAAGTCAGCGCATCTCTTCAGGCTTCACGAATTTTCTTATTTGTAAACGGACGGGGTTGGACGAGATAGGGTCTGAGACCCTCTCGCCCTTCTCGTCTCTTACTTCTGTAGGATTTCCTCTGCCTGGGAGGCAGGCAGGCAGACACTGATGCTCATTGCAACCTGAGTCTAAGCCAGGGAGACCCGAAGCTCTCGAACAGCTGGTACAGTAACTGAATGCTTTCCGGCCACTCTGCTTTCTGATCTTTCCTTTCGTGTTGGAAAGGCAGTGCAATCGATGGCCTCACAATTCGCCTGTGGGCTTCATTTCCCAGCAAATAGTCCAGTGGGACCTCCTCCCCTTTATCAGCTCTTTGGTCTTTGGGGTGTAGCACCAAGGAAGGGAGCCTGAGAAATTATAGAAGTTGGTCTGTCTGTCTCCCTTTGTTACGTGTTCATTTATTTTCCTCTGCTTGAATCTTCAAAAGTTTGGAGTTTGGTCTATAAATATGAGTAAACTCCTTGGTCTAGGAAATGTGTGTCTTGGATTCCCTTTTGTTTCCTTCGTGGACAAGTAAAATATGATGGAATATCAGATTTTGAACTGTTAGCACACTTTGGAAACCAGGCTAATATTTAATTAGAAGAGTTAGTATAAATGTCAGCACAAGACAACAAACGCTTCGAAGTGTGATTAAGAGGACCAACGGGCTGACAATGTGGTGTGCATGCATAGATGAACCCTGGTTTTCCAATAGAAAACCTATATGCTTATTTTCCTCGTTGGAAATTCTGAGAATAAGTTTTTCTCTTAGACAAGTTCCTTTATACTGTACAGTAAGTTAAAGATCAGTGGGTTGTATTTTAAAGTTTAACAGGTTAGTTTGTGCCATGTGGCATTTATACTAAGTCAGCTTTGTATAATAGTAATACTATAATAACAAATAATACACTTGATTGACAGCTATGTTTGAGAGTATAGAAAAGGCCAAAAGTCTCTCTACTCAGGTTAGATGTGGAGGAGGTTGCTATGTTTATCTTTTCACAGTTTCTATTGTCAAATCAACATACAGGAAGCCTTCCCTAACTCCTCTTATTATCAGTGGTTTCCTTCTTCTTTTATTATTCAGTCTTCTCCAACTCTTCGTGTCCCTATTTGGATTTTTTTTTGGCAGAGATTTTGGAGTGGTTTGCCATTTCCTTTCTCCAGCTCATTTTATAGATGAGGGACTGAAGCAAACAGGGACTCACCCGGGGTCACACAGCTATTAAGTGTCTGAGGTCAGATTTGAATTCACGAAGAGGAATCTTTTCCATTCCAAGCTCAGGGCTCTATCTGCTGTGCCACCTAACTGCCTCTCTCTCCCACCTCACATTTTAATTATTTCCTCTTTATCTGGTATATAGCTTTCTTGGTATATTTTTGTTTGCATATTGTCTCTCCTAGAGATTATAAACTCCTTGAGGTGAGGGACCGTCTTTTGCTTCTTTCTGTATCCCCTTCTTAGCACAATGCCTGGCAGGAATAAATGTTTATTGAATGAATGAAAATAGAAAAGTCTCTGTTACTCATACATATCTGATTTTGAGCTATCATTTCTTCTTACTAGAGAGTGACGAAGCACTTAAATTCAAATCAGCCTTAGACTAACTGTGTTGTATGAATCTCTTCATTGTTTCCTTATGTGAAAAGTGAAGGTCTTAGATTAGACCAACAGTATCAGGACTGTTAACTGGAACAATATTAAAATGCAGTTGAGAAATATTTTAACAAAATAAATAAAATACAATGAAACATAGTAAATAAATGGTTTTCTGATATTCACCCTAGGGTGGGTTTCTATTTGAATCTTGTAACACTGGCATAGAGGCATCTAGGTGGCTCAGGGGATAGAGTACTGGGCCTGGAGTCAGAAAGACCTGAGTTCAAATTCAGCCTCAGACACTCACCAGCTGTGTGACCTTGGCAAATCACTTAATCTCTGTTTGCTGTAATTCACTGGAGAAGGATGGGGCAAACTGCTTCAGTGTCTTTGCCTCATAGTGGGTCATGAAGAATTGGATATGAATAAGCAACCCCACTGGGACAACCTAAGTTTATGAGCCTAAGAGCTGCTTAAGACCAGGGACTTCCTTTAGTTAAAATATGATAAATACCATAGGGCAGGGGTAGGGAGCCTGTGGCCAGAGGCCACATGTGGCCCCTAGGCCCTCAAGTGCAACCCTTTGACTGAATCCAAACTTCATAGAACATGACATTTGGATTCCGTCAAAAGGCCTCACTTGAGGACCTAGAGGGCCATATGTGGCCTCAAGGCCCCAGGTCCCCCACCTCTACCACAGGGTTAGGAGTTACAAACATGTGACACACAGGGATTCAGATAATTTTTATTGACCTGTGCCTAAGGGAGAAGGTTTGTCCTATTACCTTTCCTCTTCTCTCTGCTGAAGGTTTTGACTACAGGCCCTGGGTTAATGGACTTCCAGGAACCTGAGATGGAGAGACTAATGAGGTCCACTTTTTTCTTTTTTCTTTTTGGAAGGGGGAAGGCAAGGCAATTGGGGTTAAGTGACTTGCCCAAGGTCACATGGCTAGTATGTATTAAGTGTCTGAGGTCAAATTTGAACTCGGGTTCTCCTGGCTCCCAGGCCAGTGCTCTACTCACTGTGCTACTTAGCCACCTAATGGGGTCCACTTCTAATACTTTCTTTCCTTATTCCCCTTTATGATCACCAGCCTCTTGTTTTGAATTGTTAATGTTTTCTCCCTTCTTAAATAGTCTAGCATTGTATTTATTTGTGTACCTATTACACAAGCATATTACACAGGCAGATAGGTAGGTAGTGTGCAAGATAGAGTACTGGGTTTCAAGTCAGGAAGAGTTGAATTCAAATAAAACCGCAGGTAATGACTAGTTGTGTGACCTTGGGCAAGTCATTCAACCTCTGTTTCAGTTTCCTTATCTGTAAACTGAGGATCATAATGGCACCTACCTCCCAGGTTTGTTGTGAGGATCAAATGAGGTAATAATTGTAAAGTGCTCAGCGCTGCCTCTGACACATAATAGGTGATACACAAATGCTAGCTACTATTATCTGTATGCCTGGTCTGCATGCGAAGCGAGAGGAGAGTCCTGGACCTAGAGTTAGGGTGAGTTCAAATGTGGCCTCAGACAGTAGCTGTGTGACCCTCTGCAAGTTATTTAATTGCTGTCTGCCTCAGTTTCTTCAACTGTAAAATGGTGATAATGATATCACCTACCTCACAGGTTTTTTGTGAGGATCACATGAGATACTGCTTTAAAAGCACTTAGCAGAGAGCCTGGGACTAAGTGCTTAATAATGCTTGTTTTCTTCTTTCCTTCCTTCCCACCTTCTTTATTTATTTATTTCCTTCCTTATTACCTTCCCTCCTTATTTACTCCCTTCTTTACTTCCTCCCTCCCTCCCTTCCCACCCTCTTTATTTCTTTCCTTCTTATCTTTCCCCTTATTTACTTCCTTCTTTATTTCTTCCCTCCCTTCCTCCCTCTCTTTCTTATTTCCTTCCTTCCCATCTTATTTATTTCCTTTCTAATTTCATTCCTTCTTTATTTCCTTCCTTTCTTCTTACCTTCCCTCCTTACTTAATTTCTTTTTTATTTCCTCTCTTCTCCCTCCCTCCCTCCCTTCCTTCCTTCCTTCCTTCCTTCCTTCCTTCCTTCCTTCCTTCCTTCCTTCCTTCCTTCCTTCCTTCCTTCCTTCCTTCCTTCCTTCCTTCCTTCCTTCTTCCCTCCCTCCCTCTTTCCTTCCTCCTTACTACAGCCTTCCTGTGCTTTTTGAGAGCTCCTTGTTTTTGTCATTGCATTCTTACTCCTTAGCCCAGTGTCTTATACAATAGCAGGTCATTGATAAATGTTTGAGTTTGAATTCTCATATACTAGAAAAAGCATGAGACACAGCATGACTAGTGGGTAGAGACCCAGTTAGGAGACCTAGATATTCAAGTACCACCTTTGGTGTACAATGTGGCTGTGTAAGTCACAGCTTGGTGGTACTACAGTGGATGGAATGTTGAACTTGGAGTCAGGAAGACCTGAATTCACACTGAGCCTCAGTCACTAGCTCCATGACTCTGTTTGCCTCAGTTTCCTCAGCTGTAAAATGGAGATAAGAACAGTATCCATCTCACAGGGTTGTTGTGAGGATCAGATGTGCTTTTGTACAGAACCTGGCACAAAGTAGGCACCATAGAAATACTTATCTGCTCTTCCCTAAACCATAAGGTAAATATAAATAAATGCATATAAATACAGATGATATTTTTTTTTTTACCCCTTCAGCACCTGTCATCCCTTTGCCTAGGGAGAAATATTGCCTTCTTCCTGGAACAGAAATGACTGTGTAATAATTAGATTAGAGAATCCAAAAGTGAAATGGACTGCCTTAGGAGCTGCTAGTGGGTGCTCAATTCAAGTCAGTAAACACTTATTAAGCTCCTACTGCATGCCAAACACTGTGCTTGGAGGACCACTTCTCTGGCATATTATGGGGAAGAAAGAAGCCGGCATTAAGTGTCTACCCACGAAGCATCAGTCATTAAGCTAAGTGCTTTTCAGATATTATCTCATTTATTCCACACAACAAACCTGGGAGATAGGTGCTGTTATGATACTATTATAATCCCCATTCTACAATTGAGGAAACTGAGGCAGGTGGAAGTTAAGTGACTTGCCCTGGGTCACACAACTAGTAAATATCTGAGGGCAGATTTGAACTCAGGTCTTCCTGATTCCAAGCCCACTGCTCCGCCTTTTTCTCGTCCAGGCATACTGATTGTATAAGGTGGCTTCTGAGATCTCTTCCAACTCTGTAATTCTGTGATTCCTCTCTCCTGAGGATGTGCAGGCTCCAACATGAAGATGGAAAGATTGTCAGTTTTGGGCTCAGTGCAATATTATGTGCCCTGTGGGTATAAAAAGTCTTGGTTGATGACAGTTACGTAAAAAAGACATTCTTCCACAATGTGTACATGGGCAAAATTAAGGAGAGAACTGAGCCTTGCGTATCCAGTTTTTTCACATCGACTGAGGTGAAAACTCAGCAGGACCTGTGGGAATTAGAGAGATGTTTGGGCGTCAGACCCATGGTACCCAAGTACTAGTAACCTTGTAGTAAGCATTGTAATTATTGGGAATGACTTGAATTGTCAGTCCCTACAAAGATTCCAACCAATGTCAAGGGCCTTTTAAATTTCTGCCTTTCTAGCTTCAACAAAGCAGTCAGATCTGCCCTTGTTGAAGCAATTTTGGAATCCACTGTCCCTTCTGTTAGATATCTTAACTAGGATTCAGGTACTCAAATGTTGACTTTAATTCTGACCTTCCTTTTGGTTCTTCCTGGTTTTGTTTTGACAGCTTCCCCCCACCATCCTCAGTGAAGGGCTGATTCCTGGGGCTGGGCATCCATGTATATTTCCATCCTGCCCTACCCTTAACAGCACCTCTCTTTTTGGGTTTGACTTTTCCCTTAGGTTGTGTATTATTAATCTGACAACCTCCCTGTAGATAACGCATCTCTGTTAGCCCTCCCATGATCTGAATTTATCCCTGAACCCTTTCTCCTGGCCCTGGGGTCCTTTGGTTCTGTATTCCAGGCAGCATCCTGTCTCTGACCCTCTCTGCTGAGAAATAGAATGTTAAGTTCTCAAGCAGAATGCAAGCTACGCCTTTCTGTCTCCAGCCGAGCCCAGCACCTGGCATAGATCCCTTACTTAATAAATACTTGTTGCTTGACTCTTGGTTCCTGAGACCTGTGTGTTACTTCTCGACCTTCATTCTTCTGCCTGCTAACCTTCGCCATCCTGGCCCAATTGTTTGGAGCTGGCACAACTGCATCATGGCATTGAACTTATTGTCAGCACAACAAAAAATGCTTTCTAAGCCTCAGAATTCTATAGAAATGACCGCTGTTACTGTTCATGAAGGAAAGATGCAGGTTTGCAAATTGGTGCATTCTGCTTTGTAATATACAGAAAATGAAAATTATTTGACTTGGGTAAGACGGGAGATTCAGTAAGTCTTGCTACCCTGGAGGCAGATAGGAGAACAGCTTGATAAAACTGGGGATAACGGTGATTATATAGCATACCTCTGTATGTCATTTTGAAATAAGTGCTGTCAAAAACAGAAACTCAACTAATATTGAACAACTCAACTAGGTGCATTGTTTTGTTTTCAGGTAATACATGTGCTAAGGCCATTTCCCCATGCCTTCCTTTGGGTTGCTATTCCTATTACTTGGAATGAGCTCTCTCTCTCTACTTGCCTCTGTCTATTCAAATCCAAATCACTCATTTTATCGTAGGATTTGTAGAGCTGAAAGGGACCTTAAAAGCAGATTTCAAGTCCGGAAGGTCAGAGTTTAAATCATCCTGCAAACACTTTCTAGCTGTGTGACCCTGGGCAAGTCACTGAATAAGAATGATAACATTTACCTCTTGGTTGCTGAGACAATCGCAGAAGATAGTACATGTAAAGTGATTTGCAAACCTTAATGCGCTACATAAATGTTAGCTCTTATTGTTATTTCCAGCTTCATTTTACAAAGGAGGAAACGGAATTCTAGCCACCTTAGATGATTCGTCTAACACCACACAGATGATAATGGTAATGATGGCTGACAGTTACACAGTGCTAAATGTACTTATCTCGTTTGATCCTAATAGAAAACTGGGAGGTGCAGTATTACAGGGATTATCAATCTATTTTTCAGATGTGGAAACCTTACATAGTGGTTAAATGACTTGTTCAGGGTCACACAGCTGGAAATGAACCGACTTGATCCTTTTCACACAGGCCATTCAATTCCAAATTGGGAATTCAAACCTTTTGACTCTGAGTTCTTTGTTTTAAGATTTGAACCTGGGTCCCTCAAAGCCAAGTTCAGGGTCTACCTCTTTCCTAAAGGTTTGAATAATTTGTCTTTTTGACTATATAAACTTGAATTGATGTGAATTATTTGTGAAATTCTTCCTTGAATTCCCAACCTTGAAAGTCGTCTTGGGGAGGGAAGAGGGAGAGAGGGGGAGAAAATTAAAAACTTATGGAAGCTGTTGTTGAAAACTAAAAATAAACCATTTAAAAAAAGAGAAAAAGTGGTCTATGCAATTCATTACTTAATTATACTCTTTTATATTAGATATTAGTTCATGTATGTTACTCCTGTTTTCTCAACAGACTGTAATATCTCCTTGAAGGTCGAGAGCTTATCTCTTATTCCATGTAATAGCAATAACCTTTGTCTTTTTTTTTTTTTTTGCTTTTTAAGAGGGCAGTTAGGGTTAAGTGACTTGCCCAAGGTCACAT
>JAQQSW010024192.1:0-10135 GCA_028646575.1 Pseudocheirus occidentalis | reverse complement strand
AGAGGAAGAGGAAAAGGAGAAGAAGAAGAAGAAGAAGAAGAAGAAGAAGAAGAAGAAGAGGAAGAGGAAAAGGAGAAGAAGAAGAAGAAGAAGAAGAAGAAGAAGAAGAAGAAGAAGAAGAAGAAGAAGAAGTAGAAGAAGAAGGAGAAGGAGAAAGAGAGGGACAAGGGGAAGGGGAAGGGGAAGGGGAAGAAGAAGGAGAAGGAGAAGAAGAAGGAGAAGGAGAAAGAGAAGGAGAAGGAGAAGGAGGAGGAGAATGAGGAGGAGGAGGAGAAGGAGAAGGAAGAAGAGAACAAGGAGGAGGAGGAGGAGATGGAGGAGGAGGAGAAGAAGAAGAAGAAGAAGAAGAAGAAGAAGAAGAAGAAGAAGAAGAAGAAGAAGAAAGAGAAGAAGAAGGAGGAGGAGGAGGAGGAGGAGAAGAAGAAGAAGAAGAAGAAGAAGAAGAAGAAGAAGAAGAAGAAAAAGAAAAAGAGTTTCTAGAAAAAAAAGAATAGAAAATAAACATAGATGTAAGGAGAGTTTATCTCTGATTTCCACAGGGGACTAGCCTACTTCTTAGTCTATTCCCCATTTTACCTAACCCCTGAGTAACAGGAAACCACTAAAATATTTCTGTAGGTCTGGTTGCCAAATTCTAATTTACATCAAACATCTAAAATTTATATGTGTGATTTATTTCAAAACATTTAAAATACTACATAATAGAGCTGTTACATATTTAAAAATTCCTAAGTATGGAAGGCATTTTTAATATAATTAAAATATTTCATTTAAAACCAAGAGCCAGCATTTTTTAATGGAGCCATAAGGTCAGAAGACTTCCCAGGATTAATCAGGTCAAAGCAAAGATGACTCACTACTGTGAGCAGAAGATTTTCATACATGCTAATTATTGCATTAAGACAGAAGAATACAAATGAATTTATAAAAATAAACAAGAGGTTATATCTACTTTCAAGTCATCTACTATATCACATTCCTTTTTGACAATAACAAAACCAAAAAAAGTAATGAGAAAACAATGAAAATGAAATAAGAAAACATCCATTTAATTAATAAAATACATCAAGTATCTAAGAATTAAACAGCCACTTTACATGTGAAATCTGTACAAAATACCACTACAACACTTTATTTTCAAAACTAAAGGTGGGGTTAAATAATTGGAAATCTATTCACTGCTCATAACTATGTAATAATAATATGAAAAACCACTATAACATCTAAATAAATTTAGAGTGCTATAAAAATAAAATAACCTAACCCAAAATTTTATAACATTTTTATAATAATTAGAACAAAATGTCTATTTTTAAATGAGATTTTTTAACTAAAAGGGGACAAGCATAGTATTGCCAGATTTTAATCTATATTGTCAAACAGTAGACATTAAGAAAATCTAAGACAGACAAAAATAAAACAGTGCATTTGTGAAATAAAAGTAATCAAAAATGGTAGAACTGTATTTAATGAAGCAAAGATAATAATTGCTGTTCAGACTCCCTTTCTGTAAAGAACACCTTTGAAAAATGTAAAACAGTTTGGTGAAAAAAAGAAAGGTTTAGGTCAATATCTTATCCCTCAAATATTATAACAAACTAAAAATTATCATGATGGAAACTGGTTGGCTCAGTGGATAAAGCATTGGGCCTGGAAACAAGAAGATCTGAGTTCAAATATAGTCTTATTCTTCTAGCTCTATAAACCAGGGCAAGACACCTAACCAATATTTTCCTTAATGCAATGGAGAAGTAAATGTTAAAGTCTTCCACTATCTTTGCCAAGAAAACTCCATACTGTATCTTTATCAAGAAAATCCCAGTGGACAGTATTGGTACCCTATGGTCCACAGGGTGATGAAAAGTTGGGCACAAATGAACTACTGAGCAACAAAAACTTATCACCCCAATAAGATAACAAACTCAAAATAGATATATAACCTGAATATCTCTACTACCCTTCTCATTTTGACCCCATGGTGAATCAGTTCAACAATACACTACCCTATTCTTTTCAGTCCCTTGGCCACTTATCTTATGTCCAATATTGCCCTGCCAAGATTTAGCACTTGACTCTCCATTATTACATTACTTTGTATCTACTCATCTGCTCCTGAATGAAGCAAGAGAAAATCATGAAGCTATTCTGTTTCCACTACTAATTTATGGTAAATTATTGAAAGTGTCTCCTCACTGATGCAAGGCCATCTTTATACACCTCCCCAATTAAGCTCCTTATCCTGATTACCCCAAAAGCATTTCCAAATCTTTTCATTCTTCTTCAAGCTTCCATTGATTCCTTGTTCACTCCCCTTGTTAGATAAGAATCCTGATTCATATTGAACAGGAAAAAGAATTTACTCCTTTCACAGACATTTCCCCCTTTCCCCCACTCTCTATTTCACATAACCAAAATGTCTCCTACCACTATCCAACAAAATGTTTCTTTTCATCCCACTCTTTCACTTAGCTCTCATCTTTCCCTCTCTGCTGACTGATGTCAAACAGTCTAGAAAAACATCTAGCTCAAAACAGCCAGGATGATAGGGTGAAAACTTTACATATTCTGGAGCAGCAAAAGTCACAAAAACATGGGTGAAACAATTTTCCAGCATAAGACAACTTAGAAGACCTATAGAAAATATTTGTCTCATTGGGATAAGAGCAGAGCATAGTCCAGTGCAGACCACATCCCAGTAAGCCTGCAACAGGCCTTTGGAGTGCCTAAATAAGCAGTGATATTATTCCAGTGTTCTTAGAACACAGATTGTAAGAGGATTGGACAACTGGTCAGAGGGAGATTACAGGAGACCATTTGTTAGTACTGTGTGCAGGACTCTGTTGCATTGCCAATACATGGATCTGGGTCACAGACCCAGGGCAAGAAGGAACAGTAGCACACTAGACACCCTCCTCCATTCAGCTGCAGAGGAGCAGGAGCTGTGCTCGGTAACATTTCTATGACTGACAAGAGTGTTTGTTATTGTTCACAGACAAAAACACAGACCAGAAAGTTAGTGACCTCACATCTGCATTGATCATGTCACTCTAGAAGAGCTGAAAAGTTGCATATCCCCAAAACTAGCTCTGAGAAGAAGAGCATAAAAAAACTTAAAACGTGTACAGTGGCCATTAAGCCTGGGAGAAGAGCCCAACTTTCACATCAAGTTAAAAAAATAGTGTTGGAAAATGAGCATAAAAAAGTACTTGACCAAATAAAGTCACTATGGTGTGAGGGAAGATCAAAACACAAACTCAGAAGAAAACAACAAAGAGAATCTGCTACATTTGAGGCAGAAAATGTGAATTTTTCTCAAATTTAAAAACAATTTATAGAAGAGTTCAAAAATTATTTTAAAAATACAATAAGAAAGGAAATTTGGAAAAGAAATGAATGCTGTAAGAAAATCATTTTAAAAGGATAAAGAGCTCATTAATGAAGGCAGAAAAATTACTGAAGAAAACAATAGACTAGGCCAAATGGTAAGAGAGACACAAGCATCTACTAGAATGAACTTCATAAAAATAGAATTGGCCAAATGTAAAAGGAGGTACAAAAGTTCACTCACTGAAGAAAATACATACTTAAAAATTAGTATCAGATGAGTAGAAATAAATGAATCCAGGTGAAATCAAGAAACAGTAAAACAAAGTTAAAAGAAAGAAAAAAAATAAAATCTGAAATATCTTATTGGAAAAACAACTGACTTGGAAAATAAAGGAGACACTATTAAAAAAAGAAAATATTGCATTGCATGAAAACCATGGTCAAAGAAAGAGCCTAGATATCACATTTCAAGAAATTATCAAGGAAAACTGTCTTTATATCCTAGAACCAGAAGGTAAAATAGATATTGAAAGAATCTACCAATCACCTCCTGAAAGAGTTCCTAAGGTAAAAACTGCCAGGATTATTATGGTCAAATCCCAGTACTGGCAGGTGAAGGAGAAAACACTCCAAGTAGTTAAAAAAAAACAATTTAAATATAGTTGATCCACAACCAGAATAACACAGGATTTAGCATTTTCTACATTAAAGGATTGCAGGGATTGGACTATGATATCCTGGAGATTAAAGGAGGTAGGATTACAACAAAGAATCACCTACTCAGAAAAAGCTGAATATTATCCTCTAGGGGGAAAAAGAATATTAAATAAAAAATAGAAGTCTTCCAAACATTCCTGATGAAAAGACCAGAGCTGAATTTAAAAAAAGACTTTCAAGCACAAGACTCAAGGGAAGCATAAAAAGATGAACAGCAAAGAGAAATCATAAGGAATTTAATAAGCTTAAACTATTTACATTTCTGCAAGGCAATATGAAAAATGACTTCTAAAAACTTATCAGTATTGGGGCAGTTAAGATGAGATTATATCTAAAAATCAAATGAAAGTATAAGAAATAAGGATGTATTCAGAGAAAGAGTATGTAAGAGGTAAAACATAGCAAATTATCTGACTTTAAAAGGCACAAAAGAGCTTTTAGAGTGGAGAGGAAGATGAAACATAACTGTCAAAGTTTGAGCCTTACTCTCATCAGAATTGACTTAAAGAAGGAATAACATACACACAAAGTTGAATATGGAAATCAATCTTACCCAGAATGAAAGTAGAAGGGAAAGCAGATATAAGAATTATGAATAGCTGGTAGAAGACAGAGAAGATCATGGGAGGGAGTTATCAGAAACAAAACACTTTTAAGGAGCTACAAAGTGGAAGAAGAGAGAAAAAAGATATATGGAATAAAAGTAGGATGAAGGAAAATTCATAGGAGTCATAATTCTGAAAACAATTACAGCAAGTTTCTTTAAAAAACAACACCTTGTTTTTCAAATATGTAGGAAACTAAACCAAATGTATAACAAGATGTCATTACCCAATTGGTAAATTGTCAAAAGATATGTACAGGATGTTTCCAGATAAAAAAATGAAAGGTATCTATAATCATGAAAAAATACTTTAAGTCATTATTGATTAGAGAAATGAAAATTAGAACAACTCTTAGGTACCACCTTGTATGTATCAGGTTGACTAATATGACAGAAAAAAGAAAATGTTAAATATAAGTGGGGATGTGGAGAAATTTGTGACACTAAAACATGGTGGAGTTGTGCACTCATTCCATCATTTTGGAGAATGATTTGAAATCATGCCCAACAGGCTATGAAACTTTCATAACTTTTGACCCAGTAATACCACTACTTGGTAATGCTCACAAGAATAAAATAGAGAAAGAAGAGATCAATGAATTGAGCATGGAACTAAAAGAGTAAGAAAAAGAACAAATTAAAAATTCTCAATTAAGTACTAAATTAGAATTTCTGACAAATGAGAGTAATAAAATTGAAATTTGGACAAATTATTGAAATAATAAACTGGTTTTATGTTTAAAATCTAATAAAATAGTTAAAAATTTGGCTAATTTAATTAGAAGGAAGAAAAAAATTACAAATAAATTGTAAATTTATCACCAAAGAAGAGGAAATTAAAACAATAAATAAGAGGTATTGTGTACAACTCTATGCTAATGAATTTGACAATCTTAGTGACATGGATGAATATTTACAAAAATATACATTACCCAGATAAACAGAAATGGAAATGAAAATACTTACGTAACTACATTTCAGAAAAAGAAATTGAACAAGCTATCAAATGAACTCCCTAAGGGAAAAAAAGTCTCTGGGAACAGATGGATTTTCAAGTAAATTCTATCACACATTTTAAGAACAATTAATTCCAGTACTATGTAGACTATTTGAGAAAACAGAAGAAGGAGTCCTACCAAATTATATATCTGATACAAATATTATGGTGATACCTAAACTGGGAAGAGTCAGGTCAGAGAAAGAACATTTTCCCAATGAATACAGAAGCAAAAATTTTAAATAAAATATTACTAAGGAGATTAGAGCAATTTATCTTGAGGATAATAAACTAATACCACATAGGATTTATACCAGGAATGCAAGGATGGTTCAATATTAGGAAAACAATCAGTGTAATTGATCATATAAACAGCAAAGTTAACAGAAATCAAATGATTATCTCAATAGATGGAGAAAAATCTTTCGATTAAATGCCAACACCTATTCCTATTAAAAATACTAGAGAGCATAGGCATAAGTGGGGTCGTCTTTAAAATGATAAGTACCATCTATTTAAATTAAACCTTGAGAAAACATTATATGTAATGGGGATAGGCTAGAAACAATTCCAGTAATATTGGGGGGAAGCAAGAAATTCCATCATCACAACTGTTATTCAATATTTTACTAGAAATTTTAGCTTTAGAAATGACAAGAGAAAAATAAATTTAAGGAATTAGAATAGGTGAAAAAGAAAGGAAGAGTTCATACTTTGAAGACAATATGATGGCATACTAAGACAATCCTAGAGAATCAAGTAATAACTACTTGAAATAATAAACAACTAAAAAACTGGGAATTAAGATATACAGAGACAGGGATAGGGAGACCCTCCCTGCCCTACCAGAAAGTTAAAGCGGCATCAGAGGAGGACATAAAAGAGAGTAGATCAGGGAAGGTGCTTTATAGTGGGATCTCTATTTTTGGTTTGGGGGTAGGGGAAAGATGGGGAGAAAATTTGTAACTCAAAATCTCATGGAAATGAATGATGTAAACAAGAAAAAAATTTAAAAATTCAAAAAAGAAAACATAAAAAACAACAAGCAAAGTTGCAGGATATAAAATAAACCCATATAAATCCTTGGAATTTCTTCATATTTCAAAGCCCAATCACAAGAGGAAGAACAAGAAATTACATTTAAAGTTACTTTATATATTATAAAATATTTGGAGTCTACCTGCCAAGACAAGTCCAGGAACTATAGGGACACAATTACAAAACACTTTTCACACAAATAAAGTCAAATTTAAATAAGTGGAAAAATATCAGTTGTTCTATAGAGGTAGGACAAACTAATATACTAAAAAGGACTATTCTAACTTAATTATTTTGCTTAGTTTCATTGGTATGACACAATCAAAAATTATTTTATAGAGCTAGAAAAAAATGACAAAATTCAGCTGGAAAAACAAAAGGCCCTGAATATCAAAGAGATTATTAAAAGAAATGCAAGGGTATGTGACATGCCTTTACCATATTTTAAACTGTATTACAAAGCATAAGTCATAAAAACTACTTGCTATTTGCTAAGAAATAGAGTGGTAGATCAGCAGAATAGGTTACGTACACAAGATACAGTACTCAATGAGACTCTGGCTTCTGGAATAAGAACTCACTTTTTCAAAAATTGGAGAATAGTATGGCAGAAACTAGGCATAATTCAACATCTTACAATGTATACCAAAATAAAGTCAAAATAAGTCTACAATATAGATATAAAGCCAACTAGGAGAGTAAGGAATAGTTTAGCTGTCAGATTTATTAAGAACTAAATAATTTATGACCAAACAAGAGATAGAGAACATTATGAAATGTGAAATTGAAGATTTTGATTAAATTAAATTAAAAAGGTTTTGCACAAACAAAGCCAATATAACCAAGATTAGAAGGGCAAAAGAAAGCTGGGAAATATTTTTATAAGCAGTGTATCTGATAAAGTGAATTTTGAAAAGTGGAAATAAATTAATCAATAAATTAAAATTTTAAAAAGGCAGATTGAACTTAAAAATTCAGGTTAAACCTAAAAGAAATATTAAATTTAATTTTTCTTGGTAGTTTTATTCATTGAGTGAATCTGGGAAATATTTTTGAAGACAAGACATTGAACAACAGAACAAAGGGAAAGGTGATTCCATTATTTGGTAAATATGATGGCCTAACTACAAGAGAGAGGATTTTAAGAGGCAGTTGGCAGGGAGAATTGCCTGCATGTAGTAGAAAATTGAAGAGAAACATACAGTGAGAAAGGAGGGTGTTAATTGATGAAAAAATACAGTTCCAATGTTAGGAGCTTTTATTTTATGAATAAGGTCATTAAGAACCACTAGATGCTGATAGAATGGATTCAATGTGGTAAAAATGATGCTTGAGGAAAATAAAGTTTATTCAGAATTGGTCAGAAGGTATGCTAGAGGCATAGAAGTCTGCAGGAATCTGATGATGTGGTACAATTAAAACCTAGTTCAAGGCTATGACTATGGAAAAGGAAAGATGAAGATCTAAGAAATATTAAAGGAGAAATAATAATAAGCCATAAAAATCAAGAATTTTTTAAGTTTCATGATATGGGAAATAATTTATGTACTATGAACATGTTTTGCTATGCTGAGAGATTGTCACACATCACTTATTTCACCAAATATATAATTTATTTAGATATTTATAATTCAGAGTTTGGAAACCAATTTGATTTTTTTTTAACATTTTCAACATTTTTTAACATTTTCAAACTTTCTTGAAGACTATCTTTCCAAAATGTATTATATTATTTCCTTATTAATAAAGCAGACTCTATTATACCTTATTTCACTTGAATTCTTGGCAGAGAAATACTAAAACTGCAAGTTACTCAAAAAGCAATGGAGAAGTTCTTGAAGGGCTTGATAAAACTGAAACAAAATACTGAGAGAAGTGGCTTAATGGATATGATCGAACTAATATGTGGCCTGAAAAAGACAGGAGTTGATTATAAAAGGAGAATAAATTATATTCGCTGGTCAAAGTTTAAAATATTTATGAGAGTTAATGGTATGTGTATTGCACATGTAGATAATAAATATGTGACATTTGTTACAAACTGAAGTTCCCACAGAGGCATAGTTGATATTTCTGTAATTTGACTCATTTTTCAGAGAAAGCACTATAAGACTGGACACATTGTTCAATTCTGAGGGATAGAATTTTATCTATCTTTTCTCCTAAATATTGTTGATCTAGATAAATGATTTCCCTTGAAATATTCGAGCTACTTTCCTGGAAAGGAAAATAATTAACAAATAATGAATTAAAAAAACTCATTTATCTAAGAAAATAGCAAAGGGAAGCCACAGTTCTACAAAGAAAGACATAATATGAAGTAGAGTGAATAAACTCTCCAGCTAGTTGTAAATTCTAGGAGAAAAAAAGGAAAAGAGAAAGAATGTGAGGCCCTAAGAATGGTGGTGTAAAGGCAGGAACTCAAGTGTGCTCTCATCTCAACACCTCTAAATAACTTTAACGTTTTTCTAAAGAAATTCTTGATCAGCAGAACCCATGAAAAGATGGAGTGAAACAAATTTTCTGTCTAAGACAACTTGAAATGTTGGAAAGGTCTGCTATACCAGGGTGAGAGAGGAACACAGTGGAATGCAGGTCATGCTTCTATAGATCTGGCCCCAGCAAACCAGGAGCAGGCATCAGAGTGAATGAATTACTCCCAGCCGTGTGGGTTTCTTGACCTTAGTGCACAAATGCCAAAGACAATTTTGAAGGTCAGCAGAACCAGTCCATTGCACCTGGGTGAGAATGGAGTGCAGTTCAGTCCAGGCTGGGCCAGCACAGGCCCAGACCTAGGAAACCAGGATTAGGCCTTGGAAATGACTGAATCAGCAGAGGCAGTATCTACTTCCAGAGGTCTCAGCCAACAGAAGGTAATGGGGTCAAACAACTGGTGAGAAGGAGATTATAGGAGTCTTTTTGCCAGTACCCAAAAAAAACTCTTTCTAGGTCACCATATTGGCCAGCAGTCCCAGGGTAAGGAGGAGCACTACTAAAGTACAGCTTGCAGCCATAGTGGAGGAGGGACCCTCCTCACAATTTAAGGGCAAAAAAGTGTGAAGGTGGTTGCCAAGAGAGAGTAGTAAGCACCATTTCTTACATCGTACTACCTTTGAAAAACTAAAAATTTGAAAGTCCCTAGAAGCATTTCTGAAAACAGTTCCAGAAAACCCCTAAAGCTTGACATGTTACACCCTCCACACTAAAAACAAAGCCTTACATTAACAAATACGAAATTTTCAATTAATAGCTGGAGAAAGAGAAAACAACAGAGTAAAAGTCTGAGTATTGAAAGTTTCTCTGGTGGCTAGGAAGATAAAAATACACACTCAGAAGACAATAAAGTCAAAGTTCCTTCATCCAAAACCTCCAAAAATATGAATTGTTTTCAAGACATAGAAGAACTCAAAAAGGATTTTGAAAATCAAATAAGAGAATTAGAATAGAACTTT
>JAQQSW010024191.1:0-10135 GCA_028646575.1 Pseudocheirus occidentalis | reverse complement strand
TGCCCTACCAGAAAGTAAGAGAGCAGATCAGGGGAGGGGCTTTACAGTGGGATCGCTGTTTTGGGGGGGTAGGGGAAAGATGGGGAGAAAATTTGTAATTCAAAAATCTCATGAAAATGAATGATGTAAACAAGAAAATTAATTTTAAAAAATTAATTTAAAAAAAAGTTTCATATCCCTAATCCAACCATTCTAGAGAGCAATTTGGAACTATACCCAAAGGGCTATAAACCTGTGCATATCCTTTGGCCCAGCAATACCACTTCTAGGTCTGTATCCCAAGGAGATCATAAAAATGGGAAAAGAACCCACTCATACAAAAATATTTATAGCAGCTCTTTTTGTGGTGGAAAGAACTGTAAATTGAGGGGATATTCATCACTTGGGGAATGGCTGAACAAGCTGTGATATACAAACGTAACGGAATACTACTGTCCTATAAGAAAAACTTCAGACTTCAGAAAAACCTGGAAAGACTTATATAAACTGATGCTCAGTGAACTGAATAGAACCAAGAGAGTATTGTACACAGTAAGTCACATTGTGTGATGACTAACTTTGAAAGACTTAGCTTTCTCAGTAATGCAAGGACCTAAGACAATTCCAAAAGATTCATGATGGAAAATGCTATCCACATCCAGAGAAAGAACTTTGGAGCGTGAGTAGAAATGGAAGTATACTATTTGATTTCTTTCTTTTATTTGCTTTGCTTTATTTCTTCTTTCTCATGGTTCTTCCCATTAGTTCTAATTCTTTACATCATGATTAATGTGAAATTTTAATATGAATGTATATGTAGAACCAATATCAGACTGCACACCATTTTGGGGAGGGGAGAAAATTTAAAACTCAAAAATATTATGGAACTGAATGTTGAAAACTAAAAATAAATTAATCATATGTTTTTAAAAAGAGTTTCATATCCCTCCTGAGATGCCTTATCCTGCAGAATTAATTTTTAGTTCACTGTATTCTACCTTTTCTTTTTCTGAACTTTCTGAAATCTACTCTTCCAAAATTCACATGTTATATGTCAGACTATGCTTGGCTTGCCTTCCCTCTTTATCATAAGTTCTAAGGAGTAGTTACTTCCCCACAAAGTTTCCCTTATTTCCATCCCAGGAACTAGTACCTTCCTGTTGGTAAGAATTAGGTCTAGAATAGTAGCTCCCTCCATTGATTCTTCTTCTTTTTGAAGGATGAAATTATCATGAAGGTGAGGCAAGAAATTATTACATGCTATGCTTTTGGCAGAGAAAAAAAATGCCAACTAATTTCCATATAAATTGAAGTCTCCTCATCACTTCTCATATCATGCCTTTGTGTCAGGCATATGATTTGTTTATCTATATTTCTCATCTTTCTTCTCTTTCTGTCCAGGTAAACTGTAGTATACTCTGATGACAACATCCTTACCAATTTCTACCTCTGTTTTTCTTCACTATGCATTCTAACCCCAGTTCTTAGATTTCCTCATATAAGTATATCTTCTTAATATATAATAGATTCTATCCTAATAGGTTTTACTAATAACTATGTTAAATTTGTCTCCTTGCAGTGAGGTCTCTGATTCATCTTGATTGTTGCCTGTATTTTGTGATTTGTATTTATATATTTGAATGATCACTGGCCTTCTTTCTTGAAATTTGTTGTTAATGTGGGTCCTCACCGCTATCTGTTAAAAATGTAAGCTCCTTCAGAGTAAGGACTGCTTCAGTCTTTGTATTTGTGTCCCTAGGGTCAGGCAAAGGGAGAGACACAATAGATATAACTCATCTCTGCTACTCTTCTTTGGACTCCACCGGGGGCCTCTCTGTGGCCTCTAACGTGGTGAATAAATAGATACAGGTACTTCTCCTTTCTTTTCAGTTTAAAGCCCTTGGGATTCGATTGCAAGACTCTAGATCGGTGGTTCTCAACCTTCCTAATGCCGTGACCCTTTAATACAGTTCCTCATGCTGTGGTGACCCCCAACCATAAAATTATTTTCATTGTTACTTCATAACTGTAATTTTGCTACTGTTATGAATCGTAATGTAAATATCTGATATGTGGGATGTATTTTCATTGCTAAAAATTGAACATAATCCACAGGTTGAGGACTGCTGCTCTAGATAAATATATTCTTGCCAGTCCTTCCTACATTCAGTATAACCACCTATAAGCTACTTTTCATGGGTAGAGTAAGATCCTAATAAAGAACTCCCCATGTGGATGAAATCACAGGTTTGGTCAAAACAAACAAAAATTGAGATCATTTTCAAATACTATTACAAGATTATGTGCATATACTTTCTCCTATATTGTGAGCTCCTTGAAAGCATAGAGCATGTCTTATTTCTCTCCTCTAATTCCTAGCATAGTCATAAACATCTTATGTACTCTGGTGAATGAACAAGTATGTAAGAATGCATATGTGTATGAAAAAGTAGAACTTTGACAGCTAAGCCCTCTCTAGCTCTAAGCTATTATCATATAAACTTAGAGGTATATAAGAAGTTGACATCCAAATATTCATAAGGTACTTATTCCTCAACATTTTGAAAAAGTCCATATTAAAGAGATTTTTAAACCTAGTGTTACTTATCTAGTATTTGTTTACTTAAAGTAGCACTGGAACTACAATTTTAAACTGCTCAGATCTGAAGACATCAATATAAAAATGAAGCTTAATAGCATGTAACCAAAATTAACAGAAGACCATATTTCGATTAGCAGAATATAGTAGCAAAGGAATAATAATCACCAGAATACAATTTTCACCAGTATTACCTTTAAAAACAAAATAACCAAGGGCATATAATAAAGTGATTCAAACGATATAAAATAATTATAAACATTACCTTCCAATTTGCCAGCTTCTGAGATTCTATGATTTTTATAACTGCTCCCATAAGGATACCTACAAGAAAGTGAGATAGTCAACTTTTATTTGAAGAATTTCATAAAAATATACTCACTTTTAATAAAATAAACTCTCCCTGCAGGAAGCTTACATTACATTCTAATGGGGGGAGATAAGTTCATATAGAAACATAAAGAGAATAAACACAAAGCAGTTAAATGCCAAGTAGTTTTATTTTTTAAAAAAAGATATCAAAATTTACTTTTTGATAAAAAAGAGTTTAAGATATTAGCTATTAAGTATCCAATATTAGTTAAGATTTGTTTAACAGTACTCTATTTTCTCCAATAGCATGGGATACAGTGGAAATAGCATGGGGAAATCAGGAAACCTAGGTCAATGAATAGCTAAGTAGACTCTGGTTTGATTACCATAAAGAATCACAAATATAAAGAATATAAAGAAATATAGGAAAGTCCAAATGAAACAATGCAAAGTGAAAAAAAATAGAGCTAAGAGAACTATATATTTTATACACACACATAAACACTTACATATATACACACACTAAAAAATCTGAACATAAAAATATGGAAAGAGAAATTATAGTGTTAATAATAAGCTAGCACTGATTTCTACATGTATAAGAGGTTGTTTTTTTACTGTAAAGATGATTAAATACAAAATATAAAGTTAATTTATAAATTTTGCAAATGTCTTTTCTAATAGCTGTAATTTTAAAAATATATCTGATAGGGGCGGCTAGATGGCGCAGTGAGTAGAGCACCAGCCCTGGAGTCAGGAGGACCTGAGTTCAAATCCGGCCTCAGACACTTGACACACTAACTAGCCGTGTGACTTTGGGCAAGTCGCTTAACCCCAACTGCCCTCCAAAAAGCAAAAAATAAAATAAAATAAAATAAAATTATGTATATATATTATTTATATATATATGTATATATATATATATATCTCTGATAGTATCTTATACTACCAGAATTCTGACTGCTAGCAGTCATACCATTACCAAAGAATTAGTCCATTAATCTTTAGTAGCATCTTCCTAACGTATTCAGGGATTTGAAAGCTGACTGGCATCCTGGAGATTAGCGTTCAAAGGGACAAACATTCTCTTCTCAGTCCTGAGACTATCTCAATATTTGTGCTAGAAGGTAGATGTGAGTCATGCCCAGTAATTCTGAAAGGGATATATATAAACACATATAATCTGCAGAACACCAAATGAAAGAAGTAAGAGCTTTAAAGCTGCATAGCTACAGCAGTGGGAGACAGTATCCCCAGTCTCACCCAGAACTTAATAAGCTGAACCAGAAGGAATCGCTGGCACAGATGCAACATGCAAAAAGAGAAAGCAAGAAAGTGAAAGGCTGGGCTGAACTACACAGAAAAGGAAGTTATCTAGGAAAATCATCAGCCCCCTTCAGGTACCTTGTACCATAAGATTTGTGCTGAAATTTTATCAAAGTTTTTAAACTGATAACTGAGTTCTCTTTAAGATGGAAGAAATTTCATATAAAGGTTTATTCTTTCCCCAATTTTCCCTCCCTATCTGTTCAGTAACAGACACTGTAATATATTCTATTCATTTCTTTTACCTAAACATTTCCTGTATCCCGATTTTTGCTCATATATAAAAAACCAAGGGTTAGATAAAGATAAAAATAAGTTTAAACTAGTGAAGAAAATCAAACCTCTGCCTTAATATTAGGAAGTTTACTAAATGGGGTCTCTGAACTATTGTGATTGCACTGCTTTTTGTCTAATATAAATTCAATAAAACAGAATGGGCTTGGAGGGAAGGGAAGAAGCTCATGCACCTCATCAGCTCCTACCTAGCTTCTTAGTGAAAAATTGTTGCCAGGGTGTTGTTGATAAATTTTCTGAGAGAAAGAGGACAAGGAATAGAAAGAAAAAGTGAGCAGAGAAAAGATCACATTCTAAACTACCTATCAAAGAAGAGAGAGGAAAGGCATGGGAAGGAGTCAGCTCAGCCCCAATCCAGAACGAAGAAGGAAGCAGAAAGGAATAAATACTGGTTAGCCCAGTAAGGCCTAACACTCATCAGTGTTACACTAACTCTAAGGTTTCCCCTCAACCACCGGCTACCGAAAATATTATAATTTATTTAAGGTTTGTTGTTATGTTATTTTTCAGTTGTGTCCAACTCTTCGTGACCCCATTTGGGGTTTTCTTGGCAGAGATGCTATAGTGGTTTGCCATTTCCTTCTCTAGCTCATTTTACAGATAAGGAACTAAGGCAAACAGGACTAAATGACTTGCCCAGGGTTACATAGCTATTAAGTGAAACCAAATTAGAATTCATGAAGTTGAGTATTCCTAACTTCAGACCCAGAACTCTACTGCACTACCTAGCTGCTTCAAGGCTTAAAAATCTCCAAACTGATTAATTATTCTGTTTCTCTTTGTGGAAGCCAAAAGAAAAATCTCCTTGTTCTCTTTTAGAAATATTAAGAAAGGGGGATGGAGTCAAGATGGCAACATATAAGCAGGAAAACTCCATGACTTCCCCCATAACCACCTCAAATACCTATAAAATATGATTCTAAACAAATTTTAGAGCTATAGAACCCACAAAATGAAAGAGAGAAACAAATCTCCTGCTGAAGGCAGCCCAGCAGATGGACAGGAAGGGTTCATAGCAGTACACTGGGAGCCCAGCCCAGCCCTGCATGAGTCTGTGGTTTTAGTCCCAGGGTGGCCCCAAACAGCCATGGCTAGAGCATTCAGGATAATGGATCACCAGCAGCTATGGCGGTTTCTAGAATTATCAATCCATAAATGCCAAAGACAAAATAAAAGGTCAGTGAAAGTCTGCTATATCTGGAGGGGGATAGAGTGCAGTCCAGCCTTTGCCCCAGAGTGAGAAGCAGCGGAAGTGGTGGCCCTGCAGCCACCTCCACATGGCTGCTTCAGAGCTCCCAGCCTGCAGATCGTAGGGGGGCCAAGTGACCATTCAGAGGCTAAGCTCTCTTGCCTTAACCTGCATGAATTGGGATCATGGTCTTGGGTGGTAGTCCTGAGGTGTATGACTGTGAACAAAAGCTGGTGAGGGCTGTAGAGACTGCACCCTCCTAATAGCTTCAACAACTGCAAAAACCCCAGCAATTTGGGACAAAGCTCTCCCCTCTGGAAGCAGAGTTCTACTGAGCTCAAAAGTCAGGTAATTGACTGGCAACATGAGCAAGCAAAGGAAGCAAAGCAAGCACAGCCATCCAAATTTAGATTACTTTTTGGGGGACAAAAAGGATCAAATCATGGAAGGGGAGGAAAACAACACAGTCAGACCTCCTGCACCAAAAACTTCCAAGAAAAAATGAACTGGTTACAGGCCATGGAGGAGGCATCTCTGATAAAGGCCTCATTTCTAAAATATATAGAGAACTGAATCAAATTTATAAGAATACAAATTTTTCCCCAACTGATAAATGGTCAAAGGATATGAACAGGCAGTTTTCAGATGAAGAAATTAAATCAATCTATAGTCACATGAAAAAATGCTCTAAATCACCAATGATAAGAGAAATGCAAATGAAAACAACTCTGAGGTACCATATCACACCTATCTGTTTAGCTAACATGACAAAACAGGAAAATGATAAGTATTGGAGAAGATGTGGAAAAATTGGAACACTAATACATTGTTGGTGGAGCTGTAATCTGATCCAACCATTCTGGAGAGCAATTTAGGATTATGTCCAATGGGCTATAAACCTGTGTATACCTTTTGAGTCAACAATCTCATTTCTAGATTTGTATCCCCAAGAGATCATAATAATGAGAAAAGGACCCACACATACAAAAATATTTATAGTAGCTCTTTTTGTGGTTGTCAAGAACTGGAAATTGATGGGATGCTATAAGAAATGTGCTATAAGAAATGATGATCAGGCAGACTTCAGAAAAACCTAGAAAGACTTTTAAGAACTGATGCTCAGTGAAATAAGTAGAACCAGGAGAACATTGTACACAATAACAGTCACATTGTGTGATGAATAACTTTGAAAGACTTAGCTCTTCTCAGCAATGCAAAGACCTAAGACAACTCCAAAAGACTCATGATAGAAAATGCTATTCACATCTAGAGAACTAACTCTAAAGTCTGAATGGAGATGGAAGCATACTATTTGCTCCCTTTCTTTTGGTGGTTTTGTTTTGTTTCTTTTTTCTCATGGTTCCTCCCGTTGGTTCTAATTCTTCTTTACAACATGATTAATGTGAAAATACATTTAATGTAAATATATATGTAGAGTGTATATCAGACTGCACACTGTCTTGGAGAGGAGAGAGGGAAGGGAGGGAAAGAAAATTTAAAATTCAAAATCTTATGGAAGTGAATGTTGAAAACTAAAAATAAATAAATTCATTAAAAAAAGAAACTAATGACCTTTCCCACCTCCAACTAATCAATTATTTAATTAATTGCCAAACTGTCAGTTCTACCTTCACAAAACCTCTTTCCCTTCACATAACCACCACTCCAATTCAGGCCCTGATCACTTCTTGCCTGCAATACTATACCTGTCTTCTACCTATTCTCCCTGTCTCAAATCTCTCCCCATTCCAATTCATCCTTTTACCCAATGCCAGAGTGATTTTTCATAAGTGTAGGTCCATCACCTTACTATTAAATAAATTCCAGTCACTCCCTATTATCTCCAAGATCAAACAAAAAAAAGTTTTAGATTGCAGGTTTTTCATGACCTAGCCTTTTCCTAACTTTTCAGTCTTCTTATACTTTATTTCCCTACACCTCTTTTATACACTCTATGATCCAGCTACTCCTCAAATGATATTTCATCTTTGGATGCTTTTCAATTATTTTTTCCAATATTCTGACTTCTTAGTTTCTCTTGCTTTCTTCAAGATTCAACTCAAACATCTCCTTCTGCAGCAGGCCCTCTTTCCAGTCCCTCCAGCTGCCCATGTCTTCCCCTTCCAGACTCCCTTCTATCTACTCTAGATATATTTTGTATATAACAAGGTATTTCCAAGTTTTCTTCATTGGAATATAAGCTCTATGGTGGCAGGAACTGGGTTTGTTTGGTCTTCCTTTGTATTCTCCACACTTAGCACAGTGCCTGGAACAGGGTAAGATTTTAAAAATGCTTACTGACTGATTTATAAGTCATATCTTAAAAGGTCTGAAACTGGGAACCTCAAAGCAATTTTATGCTCTTTGATTTTAGGATGTTTGCCCAATGTTGTTAGTCAACATCCATCCTCATTTAGTCACTGGATGTACAAACAAAATCAATGCAACCAAGATTAGAAGGAAAGCAGAAAGCTGGGAAACAATTTTTACAAGTGTCTCTGATAAAGGTTTCATTTCTCAAACAAACTGAATCAAATTTATAAGAATACATGTTTTAAGAATGACGAGTAACTAAGTCATTTTGACTATTATTAATAAACAAATTAAAAATAAAAGACATATAAAGTCTATCTGCATCCAGATAAAGAACTGATAAACTGAAGCATGTATAGAATAATTTTTATATATTTTTACCTATTTGTGTCTAATGGGAGCCAGTTCTAGGACAGGGGAAAGTGGGGAGAAGGAAAAAATGAAGAAATTTACATGATAACTTTGTTTTACATTTGGAGAGAATAGCAAGTTGTACATGGTAGATCTGTAGCTTCATGTGCAATCATCTTTTTTACTGTGCTACTATGGAAATGCTTGTTTTGTTCCATGAATTGAAAATAAAATAAATTTTACAAAACAAACATGTTATTCCTCAATTGATAAAAGGTTAAAGCATATGAAGAAGTAGTTTTCAGATGAAGAAATCAAAGCTATCAGGAAGGGGACGTACAGGGGAGAGAGCAGAGCCAAGATGATGCAGTAAAATAAACCAAAGCTATCTAGAGTCATATGAAAAAATGTTCTAAATTACTATTGTTTAGAAAAATGCAAATTAAAACAACTCTGAGAAACTACCTGATACCTATCAGATTATCAAATATGCCAGAAAAGGAAAATGATAAATTGGAGAAGATGTGTTAAAATTGAGACACTAACACATTGTAAAGAGTAATTTGGAACTATGCCCAAAGGGCAATCAAACAGTGCATACCCTTTGATCCAATAATGCCAAAGAGATCTTTAAAAAGGGAAAAGGATCTACACATACAAAAATATTTATAGCAACTCTTTTTGTGGTGGCAAAGAACTAGAAATTGAAGGGGCATCTATCAATTGGGGGAATAGTTGAATAAGTTGTGGTATATGAATGGAATGGAATAGTACTGTGCTAAAAGAAATGATAAGCAAGCAGATTTCAGAAAAACCTGGAAAACCTTATGTGAACTGATGCTGAATGAAGTGAGTAGAACCAGGATAGCATTATACACAATAACAGTAATATTATGTGATATCAAGTATGATTAACTTAGTTCTTCTCATCTAAGACAATTCCAAAAGACTCATGAAGGAAAATGCTATGCACATCTAGAGAAAGAACTGACAGAATCTGAATGTAGATCATACTATTTTCATTTTGGGTTTTTTTTTCATGGTCTTTTACTTTCAGTCTGTTTCTTCTTTCACAACACAACTAATGTGTAAAAGTTATATTAGACTGGAAAGAATGGAGGGAAGGAAAGGAGGGAGGAAAATTTAGAACTCAAAATCTTTAAAAAAAATCAATGCTGAGAACTGTCTTTATGGTAACTAGAAAAAATAAAATACTATTAAATAGAAAAGAATTCTTTTAAAGTATCATCCCTTCGTATTCAATTGATTCTATACCTTCTATATACACATATACACACATGCTCAGCTATGTATTCATATGCATATATAGCCTCCTATATAGACATATGTGTAAGTATACTTAGATATACATTTGTATTCCCTTCCTCTATCCTCATACGAAGAAAAGTTTCATATGTTACCATTATCGTTTTTCCATATTGGCACGTAGATAATTCAAATTTGATAAGTTCCTTATGATTTCTTTCCCATGTTTACCTTCTCATGCTTCTTGTGTTTGATTGTCAGATTTTCTGTTCAGTTCTGGTTTTTTCAGCAAGAATGCTTTAAAGTCCTTCACCTCATTGAATAACCATATTTTCCCCTGGAATAATATGCTCAATTTTGTTGGGTAGTTGATTCTTGGTTTTAATCCCAGCTCTCTTAATCTTCAAAATATCATATTCCAGACCCTTCGATCCCTCAGTGTAGAAGCTGCCAGATCCTGGGTTATTCTGATGGTGCTTCTACAGTATTCAAATGGTTTTCTTTTT
>JAQQSW010024190.1:0-10135 GCA_028646575.1 Pseudocheirus occidentalis | reverse complement strand
ATCTATCTATCTATCTATCTAATATATCTATCTATCTACCTATCATCTATCTATCTATCTATCTGTCTATCTATCTATCTATCTATCTATCTATCTACATACATACATACATACATACATCCAGCTGGCTAGCTTTCTATCCCTCTAAGTAAATACATGAAGACTGTTATTTGCTCATTGATCAAGGTTTCTTTCTGGTTTCTTATCTCATCTGCTTTCAATATAAATAATTTCCTGGTAAGTATGCATCTCATTATAGGTAAAACAGAGTGGAATTGGAGATGTATTTATCTTGAATTTCAATTTACTATATGCTGTTTTGGCTTTTATGCCTGAAATATGAAACTTAGATGTCTTTCCCAGTTCTTTTTAATCTCTGATTCTAGGCCACCAGTTTCCACAGGGTAGAAAGAAAGGGAATCAGGGGAATATTGCTCTTGGTTTCTGCATTAGGTCTAAGATCCCCATCATACCAGCTCTCCCAGAGAAGAGACAAAAGGCACCTTGGTGTCAATAATGACCAAGAGAGATTTTGAAATGTCTCCTATTCTAGATAACAGAAACACAATGGTAATTAGCATATAGCACTTTTAGGACAAGAAACTAAAAGGTAGGCATCAGGTCTTCTATGAATCCTAACCTGGGATGAAGCAAGAAAGGTGAAAAAGTCATGGACCAAAATACATCTTCCTCAATTCAAGACTCATAGCAAATGCCTCATGTTTTATCCCAAACACTGTCCTGACACCAACATCCTGACCACAGTGAGAGCCTTCTAAATATGTATCACATGAAGGAGAAATAGATTTTAGTTGGAGCTCTGCCCCTACCTGGTTATATGACTTTAAGACCCAAGGAAGTAAGGGACCAAAGAGTTCAACTATGCTAATCTACTCATTCTAAAAGTTATTTTCCAATTAATAAGCATTTTTTCCTTCATCTATTTAAAAATATAAAAAGGAAGGAAGAAGGAAGGAAAGAAAAGGGAAGGAAGGAAGGAAGGAAAGAAGGAAGGAAGGAAGGAAGGAAGGAAGGAAGGAAGGAAGGAAGGAAGGAAGGAAGGAAGGAAAGGTAAGAAAATATATTTATAGTCACCCAAGACAAATTCCTCTTTGTCATCATTGGTCCCCTGGAATCATGATAGGCAATGATTGTGTTGATCAGAATTCCCAAGTCTTTCAGAAATGTTTGTTTTTATAATACTGTTATCACTATAGAAATTGTTCTTCTGGTCCTTTTCACTTTACTCTGCATCAGTTCATACAAGTCATACAAGTTTCTCCGAAACCATCTCTTTCAACATTTCTTATGACACAATAGTATGCCATCTGAATGAAATTATATATTATCATTCATTCAGTTGTTCCCCCATTTATGTCCCTACTTAGTTTCTGGTATACTCTGTGACTCAGAGATACCACTGTTAAACCAATACAACAGAGACTGAAGAAAAAGGAAAACAGCTTACACATACAAAAATACTAATAACAGCGGGGCAGGGGAGGAGGGGGCGCAATTCTATTTTTAAATGATTGACCCAAGGTTACACAAGAAATAAATAGCGGGACTAGGATTTGAACACAGGACCTATGACTCCAAATTCAGTTCTCCTTTCAACTCAAGAAATTAATTTCCTAATCTGTATAATGAAAGAATTAAAACAGGTGCTTTCTAAGGGCCCTTGAAGCTCTGTCATTCTATGATTCTAAATGATTTCTGAAAGGTTAGTATCTAAATTCCCCATATAGTCAAAGCCACCAATTCATTTTAAATGCTATCTAGAATAAGAAACAATAGCTGGACATCAGGGGACGTGGGTTTGAGCCACTAACTCAAGACCATAGCCATGACCTTAGCCAGATCATTTCCTTTTCTGAGTTTCAGTTTCCTCATCTGTTAAAAGGTACATCCCTCCCAGCTCTAACATCTTTATGTGTTCTTTCACTCTGTATTCCAAGGTCCCTTCTTCCAACTGTAACATTGTATGTTCTTACATTCTGTGTTCTGAGGTCCCTTCTGGTCCTGACCTTCCATGTTCTACCCTTCCAATTCTTTCATAGGCTTAGAGCCATAAGGGAAGTCAGAGGGCATCAAGTCCAACACTTTATAGATAAGGAAACTGAGGGTAAGAGGAGTTAAGTGACTTACCCAGGGTCACACAGCTAATATTCAAGGCAGGATTTGAACTTGGGTCTTCCTAACTCTAAGTCCAGTGCTCTAACCACATGACTCATGCTAACTCCACAGAACATTCTGCGTACTCTAATATTCCATCTGATATGATTTCTTCCAGCATTAATATCCCATAATATACAAAATGTCATCTTCCGACAGGCAAATTCCATGGTAGGAAGAATATGGTGTTTTTCTGGATATATACAATGGGGCTTAAGATGAAAGTAGGAGAAGGAATAATAAATCAGCAAATCTGCTTCCACTGCTATTCATTCAAGTCACCAAGCTGCAAAACAGACAGCAAAAATCGAACAAGCCAACACCACCACATTCCAGGGACAGCAGACTGCTCCAATTACTATCATATAACCTTTTTCAATTCAATTTCTCTTATCTATAATTGATAAATGTCCACACTTGGGGAAGGGGTTAAATACAAACAAACAGAAAACCTGCATGATAAACCACAAGATTCAATCTCACTCTTCACATGGTTGTCAAGAACTGGCTAGAGCAGGGTAAACACCCACCTCCATAGCTCATCCTAATCCTGGAGAAACAGCTAAATCCCTCACCATTCCGTAATAAGGCCCACTCACCCAATTGGACTTTTCTTTTTTTTTTTAATGACCATAACAACATAATGAATCTAACAACTAATTACCATAACAGAAATCACAACCATAACAACATTCTTGTGAGGACTTTACAATTTGGGAGCCACTTTCCAAAAAACAAGCATTTGAAATGGGGTGAGGGGAGTGGTAATATCATTGTCTCCATTGTGCCAAAGGAGAAAATTAGGTTCAGAGATCTGATGTGAAAGCAGATGAAGAGAAAAAAACTCATCAGGAGAAACATGCCCAAGATCTCCAAGACATGTTGGGGTTTTTGTACTCCAAATCCACTCTCTCATACTCCATATTCATCTCTTTCCCTCCCACAGTAATTTCTGTTTAGGAGCCAATCACACACAAACAAATCTTTCAACGATGAAGGCTCCCAATGAAGGGAAATTCCAACCATCCTTTGTCGAGTTCCCTATAGCCACTTCTTATCCCACACTTCCCCTGCCCCCATCCATGCCCTTCCATCTCCCCCACTCCCATCCGCAGCCCTTCCCTCCCTCCCCCCTTTCTCCAACAAGGCCTCATAAATCATTTGTTAAAGTCAATGCGATCTGTATAAACTGTAGATTCATATTTCGACTTGGCAAGGAAGCAAGTGAGGGAGACTTTACATTTCTGTGCTGTTCTAGGAGAATAGTGCCGAGCCCATGGCAATGTAATAAAACTTTGGGAACTTAATCTGCAGGCATCAGCAGCTCTCAATTTGGGCAGGAATGCATGGTGCTTTGAACTTTAGACAATTCCTAATTTGCTTTTCATGGGCAGGGTGAATGGTTGAGTGCTCTGAGCTGTGTGCAGCAATGATCAGGAATCTCTAGCCCAGAGGTCAACTGGGAGTTTTTCTGCCTTACTCACATGGAAAGGAAGGGGGATTAAAGGGGTGACAGAAAGAGAGAAGTCAAGAAAGTTGCAAATTTCCACATTCCATCCATGAATTCAGAGTCAGCAGAGAGAAGTTTGAGCTGTTTACCAGCTACATGAACTGAAGGGCCTCAGTTCCCTCAAATGTTAAGTGAAGAGCTTAGATGAGACAATCTTTAAGGTCCCTACCTACTCTCATGTTTAATTTTTTCAAGTCCCTGCTAGCACTGATATTCTATGATTTTGCGATTCTCTTCCAATCAACTACCAGAAAAGTCCTCCAACCCTTCCATGAGAGAAAAAATAAAATCAAGTCCCTTTCATTTATAAATCCCAAGATCTATGTCCCTATAAGCAGAGATATAAAAATGTCACAGAAAAAAGACACCATAGGGGGCGGCTAGGTGGCGCAGTGAATAGAGCACCGGCCCTGGAGTCAGGAGTATCTGAGTTCAAATCCGGCCTCAAACACTTAACACAAACACAAAAACTAGCCGTGTGACCTTGGGCAAGTCACTTAACCCCAACTGCCCTCCAAAAAGCAAAAAAAATAAAAATTAAAAAAAAAAAAAAGACACCATAGTTTCTACTAACCTACATGGGAAAGGCAAGTTTCCATTTCTAGTCAAGGTATCATATCCAAGAATCCAAGGTATAGAAGAAAAAACTGGCTATCCATTCCAGCCCATTTCCGAAGTAGAGTCTCCTCAATAACATCCCCAACAAATGGTCTTCTAGACTCTGTTTAAATGCCTCTAATGACAGAAAACTCACTACCTTTTAAAGCAACCCATTTCACTCCACAACTCTAATTGTCAGATTTTTCATATAAGGAGCTTGAGTCAGCCTACCCATCACTCCTAGTTGTGCCCTCTGGGGGCAAGCAGGAGAAGTTTAATCAATTTAATCTAATATGGTGATAGCATTTCATACATCAGGTCCAATTTAGGGCCCTGCCCAGTTTTCCTAATATGAGTATAAAAAGCAGAAATCTACATATTGAGTCCCATTGAGACAAGGTAGAAAATGTCTAAGAAACTTTGTTCCCTGGCCAAGCACTCATAGGTACAACTCATTCTAAGAAAAACTAACCATCTAAAGCAGACTCAATAAAGCTCATTCATTAATTCAAACCCAGTGTCCTACTAAGTATAGATTGTGTGCAAACTACTGTGCTATGCACTGTCGGGGCACAGTGGTATGAGCTCTTGCTCTCAAGAAGCTTACAACCTAGCTGGGGACAAGAAGGATGGGCATGAAACAATAAATAACAATTCACTCAATATTTATTAATCACTTATTGTATACCTAACTCAGTATCAGCCTGGCCCATAATAGGTGCTTAATAAACGTTTATTGGTTTCACAATATTTACAGGCACTGTCATATTATCATTAAGACCATGAATGGTTACCATGGATCCACTTGCCACCATGGCAGATCACAACTTCTTCATGGTTGAGCGGAGGTTCTTCAAGATTTGTTGTGACCTCAAAAATCACCTCCCAGAGTCTACCTGGTAAGCAACCTTCCTGAGCTTCATTAAAGTGGTCCTTAGACAACAGGCACATCCATCAAACTGATTAGCCTCATTCTTCTACTCTTCTGAAGTGACGTTCATGTTATATCAAGGGTCATATCCAGCTCACTATAAGGCACACAAGCCCAGCTTTAGCAGAGAAATGGGAATGATGGGTGGGAGAAGGGTAACAATGATTCACATTACAAAATGATCCTGGAATAAGCCCCATGAAACAGAACAATGCCAACTAAATTTTGCACCTCTAATAATCTGGCTCAGGACCCTGAAGGCAATAATTGATACTTAATTTACAACCTGTACTCTTGACTTGACTTGAATTGAGTTGAATTGATTTTTTTAGTTCAATCTTATTTATAGCACAGTAGCTTTTTAAAGGAACTTTACAGTGAACCTCTTTGTAAAGTAAGGAAGCACGTCCCTTAAGACAGAATACAGCATCCTTAGAGTTAGAAGAAATCTTAGGATACACATAGCCTGACCATGGCCCAATAGGTGAGTCTTTCCTACTCCACACCTGACAAGTAATTATCCATTTGTACATAGTAAAAATGGTTGAAATCCAAGAGAAACAGCTGTTATCCCATACTCCTGCTTCCTGGAGGGGCCTTTAACTCAGGCTTCAGGGGAAGGCTTTCTGAGGGTCAGAGCTCGGCCCTTTGAAAAATTTTCCCAGGGAACCCAGAAATTAAATTTATGCCACTGGCTGAAATTTAAGCAAGAAGAAACACTGGAAATTTAAGAGACAATGTTATGACTGTTAAGGCAATAATTTTTTTTTGGTTTGGTTTGATCTGGACCTGAGATTCCTTTGGTTTGGAGAATCCCTGCTGCTGAAAATTCCTCTACCAATGTAGATTTGCAACCCATCTGTAACTTGATGGTCTTAGAGAATTGTCTAAGATTTTGAAAAATGGTTAAAAATTTAGAGCCATGACTAGGACAGGGAAATTAGAATTTTCTTCCAGAGTGCCAGGTTAAGAGAGCACTGAACCCTGCTCCCCCATCCCATCCCTGCATTGCTTCAAGTGAAGAAACAACAGAGCCCAGCACTTAGCTAACAAGAAGAATTAGTTAAATTTAATACTGAGAGTTTGAATACTGAGGTGGAATATTGTTGTGCTATAAGAAATGATGAGCAGGATGCTCTCAGAAAAACCTAGGAAGACTTACATTAACTAATGCAAAGTGAGATGAGCAGAAACAAGAGATCATTACATAAATAACAGCAATATCATATGATGATCAACTGTGAATGAGTTGGTTATTCTCAGCAATGCAATGACTCAAGACAATTCTGAAGGACATAAAATGAAAAATGTTATCTACCTAAGAGAAAGAACTAAGGAGTTTGAATGCCAATCAAAATATACTTTTTCTTTACTTTATTTTTCTTGGGAGTTTTTTGGGGTCTGTATTTTCTTTCATATCATGGGTAACATGAAAACGTGGTTCACATGATGGCACATGTATAACCTATAGCAAACTGCTTGCCTTCTCAATGAGCGACATGTTGGGGATGGGAAGGAGGGAGAGAATCTGGAACTCAAAAATAATTTTAAAACAAATGGTAAAAGTTGTTTTTACATATAACTAGGGAAAAAATTAAATATTAAAATAAAATAGGATGCTTCCACGTAACCAAACTAAAATTGAATTCCTCTCCATCCCAGTCCAGTTTAGACATATTCCTCTACCATTCTATGGCTTTCCCAGTGTGTCCCTTTATGAAATATTAGGGCCTGACTGAGGGTCCAGTGTCCCAATGAAAGGGCATCATGTCATTTGCCCTAAACAGTCTAAGATATAAAAATGGCAAGGTATGGCCTTTGCCTGTGATCACATAACAAGTGAGTTATCAGAGGTAAGACTGGAACTCATGTCTTACCGGAGGTTTGCTGGCAAATGTTTAAGAAGTGGCTGGGGGAGGTGGGGAGAGGGATGTATTTATAACAAACTTTCAAGCTTAATTTTCATTATTAGCATTTCCTCCATCACTTTCTTAAGTCTAGACAACCAGAAAAACAACAAATCAAGCCCTGATTTGTAGTGATTGCCTTTTTCTGAGGTCCAAATACCCTGAAATTTTAACAATCAGCTCTAGGGAGTCGATTCAAACTGGCTTCAGCATGCCCCCTGGTTTTTCTAATACTACAGTCATCATGTCACCTTTCCAAGCAATATTCTATCAGAACAGTGACTGAGAATAGATGTGACATCTTTAAAATTACAGAATACATGTCCCTTAAGTCTTTTCCCACTCCAACTCATTCTCCTTTCAGCCACTAAAGTGATTTTCCTAAAACACTTTGATTGCCTGATTGATTGAGATGGTCATCTGTTCTCTTCTAAAAGGTGATAGTTCACCTATCTGCAGATCAGGTGGCAGCAGGGTTTCAATATCAATTGACAATCATGTACCACATGGAAACTCTAATGTGGTATAGTAGAAAGAGTTCTGTACTAGGAGTCAAGAGTAAAAGTAAGTTAAGTCAAGTAAGTCAAAGTCAAGAGTAAGGATCTGAATAAGCCCCAACTTTGCCACTCACTCTCTATATGAATGGAATAAATGGATGGATGGATGGATGGATGGATGGATGGATGGATGGATGGATGGATGAACTGATGAATAATTTATTGAGTACTTACTATATGCTAGGTACTGGGAAGACAAATACAAAAGTAAGATAGTCAGTGCCCTCAAGGAGCTTACATTCTAATAGGAGAAAATACACATACAGGAGAATGGTGGTGCTCATTTAATTACAATTCCTAGGTCCAGAAGTGGAAAAAGGGAAGCAGCATATTGTGGTAATGCTGAAAATGCACCTTGAGGCAAGAGTTCAGAGCTCAATGACCTTGAACAAGTTACTTCCCTTTCCCTACTTAAAACCAGGGAGTTAGGACTGTAAAATCTCTTAAATTCCTTAAACTTCCAACATTCTAGTAGCATGTCTAGGGTTA
Organism: Pseudocheirus occidentalis; assembly: GCA_028646575.1. Classification (NCBI taxonomy): domain Eukaryota; kingdom Metazoa; phylum Chordata; class Mammalia; order Diprotodontia; family Pseudocheiridae; genus Pseudocheirus; species Pseudocheirus occidentalis. The sequence continues at coordinate 1,966 of JAQQSW010024190.1, read as the reverse complement.
GTCATCTCTCTTCCCAGAGGCTGAAGACTGGAGTATATGACCTTTCAAAGTCATTAGCTTGTGACTGAATTCCAGGAGTGCCTGACTATACCCAGAATCATTCTACTTATTCTTCTCAGTCCAGTGTCAGGGACCAGGAATTCCATTAGCTACCAGACTGAAAAGATAATAGCAGATTCAAGTGGAAGAGAATCAAGCACCAAAGTGAATCTCTGGCCAGCCACAGAACCCAGAGTTAGGGTCAAGCATGGCTTCCCCATGTTAAAATCAAGAATAGGGTCTCATGTCCACATTCAGAGGAAGATCTAGAAAGAACAGTGTTTAAATGGAGACTTAAACAATCTACATGCTCTTGTTCTTTTCCATGTTTGGTTTTGTTTCTTCTTTCCCATCATTCACTCCATTGGTTACAACCCTTCTATACAACCAGACTAATGTCCAATGTGAAAGTATTTGCAGATCCCATAGTTGATTGCATGCTGCCAAGGGGGAGAAGGAGGATGGAGAAGGAAAATTTGAAATTCAAAGGACTGTGGAACTGAATCTTGTCAACTAAAAGTAAATAAACAAATAAATTTTAAAAAACAATAGAGTCTCAGCATAGAGGTCAGGGGCAGGATGGCATCCAACCCAGATCCATGTAAAAGGGCTGAGCAAAGGACCCTGGCTTAGGGCCAGAGTCCAACATTCTGCAATAGCTTTGTATATTCAATTGTGTATAAATCACTAAACCTAGAGTCCAGAGACCCAGTGGCCTTGAGTCCAGGCTTAGAAACTCCTAGCTATATGACCATGTCTGGGCCACAGTTATCAGAGCAACTACAAAATGAGGGGATTGGTCTACATGGTCTCCAGGTTTCCTCCCAGCTCTAACATTGTGTCCCATCATCTAGAGTGTCATGTTCTAATGTCCCTTTCAAGTCAAATATTCTATGACTCTGGGATGGAACCCTTGCTGACTTTATAACAATGGGCAAGTCACTCAAGCCCATTTTGTAGAGGAGAAAACTGAGACTCAGGGCAGTGAATAATGTTTAAAACAGGGCTACGAGGTAGGTAGTGCAAAAAGAGTACTTTGCAGGGTAAAATCTGAATTAATAGTATCATTAATATTATTCACGTTGGTTGAAATACTCCTCTCTGCTCAGAATCAGCCCTCTCCCCCTGCAAACATGTGTTTTCCTATATGCGGGGGTGTGCGACCGGGTTACAGGCAGACTCAGCAGAAACTAAAATCAAAAATAAATGCTTTGGGGAATGATTCCTGATATGGTGTCTGGAGAAAGACAGGCGGGGTCATTGTTTATACGGCGGGGTCAGAAGGCCTGCGGGGGCGCCATGTTCCTCAGGCTCACAAGCGCGGCTAGCCAAGGAGGCCCTGATGCTGCACATCTGTTTGCAATCTCCGCAGCCCCCGACTTTTCAGTCACTGTGAGGAAATGGGGGTGGAGGTGAAGGCTGCCTCTTTTATCCCAGTTGTTGGAAGCCCTGGGGACCCACTCTGCACCGTCCTTGGGTCTCATGGACGTGTTCAGAGGATGGCTCCCCCTTCTGCCAGGGCTTACAGTTCCCTCCCTCACAGAGGCTGGAATCACCCTTCCTCAGCCATCAGGGTGCCCCACTCAGACTAAGGCCTAAGGGGGAGTGGGGAAGGAGGAGAGGAAGTGGACAGAAAAATGCAGAGGGAAAAAACGTTTTCAGCATACTTAAAACTGGGGGCAGGGAGACCACAGGAATTGAAGAAACGCAGGACTGCTCCCCATTGTCCTCTCTTCCTCCTTGGTCTACACATCTCTAAAAGGGGGCAGAGCAGAGTCAGGGAAAGAGTCCAGACTCTGACTCAAAAGACCTCCGTCTAAGTCCTGGTGCTTTGTCTTGGCCTACCCCACAACCATATGATGAGAGAGGGAGAAAGACAGAGAGAAAGAGAGAGAGAGAGAGAGAGAGAGAGAGAGAGAGAGAGAGA
>JAQQSW010024189.1:0-10135 GCA_028646575.1 Pseudocheirus occidentalis | reverse complement strand
TATTATTATTATTATTATTATTATTAACTACATGCAACTGGGAAATGAGACGTGCAGGGACTGGGGTAACAAGACCCTCCCTGCCCTACCAGAAAGTTAGAGGGGCGTTGGAGGAGGACCTAGAAGAGAGCAGATTGTGGGAGGGGCTTTGCAGTGGAATCACTGTTTTGGGCTTGGGGGTGGAGGAAAGAAGGGGTGAAAATCTGTGACTCAAAACCTTGTGGAAAGGAATGATGTAATGAAGAAATTTAAAAGAAAAAAAAAAGAAAAAAAAGAGCATTATATATCTGCCTAAAAATAAATGCCCTCACCAAATACATGCCAATAATATGTATGTTTCTATACTTAAAGAAAAGATTTTATAGCTTTTTATTTAAAAAATGTAAAAGGACTGAACAAGAAAACAGTATAAGAGCAAGGGAGGAAAAAAATGGCAAAAATGTTTTATGGAGTTACAAAATCGACAGTTTTTAAATCAATTATAATGGGAAAAGTTACATAAATTTATATAATATTTATCCTGCCTTGATTATTTTTACAAAACTTTTGACTTTGTTATGTACTCGTGTCTTAGTCATGTAACTAAATAAAAATAAAAATAAAAATACATGTGGAAAACTTTATTATTTAATATATTGTTTGAACCTTACCTTGAGTGGCAAAATATTGCTTAACACAGCTTATTCAAGACATGTAGTTCCTACTGACCCCAGAGATGCTCTAAAGGAGTTGGGAATAGCTGTAAGGACTCTTTAGATTTATTTGCTGACATACAGCTAAAGTAACACATGCCCTTGTGCCTTTCTTTGAATTCTTTAAATTCTAAATTTTCATTAGACTGGGTGAGTTGGTCATACCAATTTCAGTCCTCCCTTTCATTTAAGGATTTCACAAACTTCTTTTGAAAACTTTCTCCATTTTAGGTTTTTTCTAGATGGAATACAACCCTAATTTATGCAAGGAAATCATTGCTTGGAACTTAATTATGTATGATATAGTTATAGAAAATCTTATGGAACATGAGCATGTTTTTTGTGGTAAAAATGAACTATTTTCATATCCCAGTGCAACTTTACATCAAAATCTTTGAACAAAAACAAACTTTTGGAAAACCAATATTTAAAAAATATATATTCATTCATATACAGTTTAGCATATGTCATGAATACTTCCAATGATAGGACTATTGGATTTCTGATGGGTAGAATGTATCTATATCTATATCTATATCTATATTATTTTTATTTTTAATACATTTGGGGAAAAAAACCCACCTCTCTTTAGTCAGGAATATATTTCTTCCAAAGCAACTCATCTGTATCACACAATCATTGAGAGCACAGAGGACTCAGTTCTGATCGATACAATTAAAATCCCTGTAAAATTCATTGTCTTTGCTGATATAAATGAAGTTCCAGGGTCAAATTAGTTCTTCTGGGAGAGAATTGTTAAGATCATGGCTTAGATAATGTTTTACCTTAGACAAATTTTGAGAGATACAAGAAAAGACATTTAGATTACTATTTGGTTATGTAGAGTGGGATAATCATTTACACATTGATTTATTTGTTTGAAAATAGTATAGGATGAAGGTATGTATAATCAAATGAGATAACTTATGCAGTTATTTGTGCTATAAAACATATATATATATATAAACATATGCATATGCACACATACATATATGTATATGCATGTGTGTGTATAATACATATATACATATATAGATATAGCTGTATCAATGACAATGCTAAATGAAGGAGCATTTATTAAGTACTTACTACATTAAAAGTACTGGGGATACAAAGAGATAAGACAGTCTTGGATATTAAGGAACTCACGTTCTTTGTGACAAAGGAAGAGACAAGACAAAGAGGGTTTCAAGTACTGGTTGAATGAAAGCACCCAGGGGTCTTTCAGTTACTACAGCAGAACAGATGATCATCCATCTTCTTTAATGTATTTTCCATCAATAAAAATCATATCTGTTTCTGATGTTTCACTATTTGACAGTTCCAAGGCCTTTGGTGGCAAGAACTTTCTCTTCCAGGGCTTCTATAGCTGCAACTACTGAGGACTCAAAAGCCCAAAGCAACCATCAAGGCAGCTTCTTTCCCAATTGTATCTTCATAAGGTTTTCTCTTCTAAGTGGAAGCAGGAAAGGGGAGAGTGGTGGGGAAAGAGAAATGCAGTGGAAGCTGGACTCGTGATTGAAAGGTTGCTGCTTTCTTATACTCAGATCCTAGGGTATCTCTACCTGGATCTGATGGAAAGTGATGGTTGAAGTTGTGGCAGTGGTTTGAACAGTCTGGCATAAGCTGGCTCCTGTTTCTCCCTCAACATGCCTATTGTTATTGCATCACTTTCCCCCAATATCATTACACTTTTCTTCCCAAACTTTTTTCCTTGTTTCCTCTTTGTCAAAAACTCCTGGGAAAAAAAATGGGTTTGCTTTCTTCTCACCACAGTAGACATGCCATCAAAATTGCTAGGAAGATCTTTAAACTTCTGCTGGTAAACACATCTTTTTCCATTATCTCCTTTCTTTAAACCAAACTTTATTTTCTTCAGTATTTTTTTTTGGGGGGGTCTCCTTTACCAAGCTGTTGACTCATTTTCCATGATTTTCTTGCATCACTCTCATTTCTCTTCCTAATTTTTCATCTATTTCTCTTACTTGATTTTTGAAATCTTTTTTTGAGCTCTTCTGTGGCTTGCAACAAATTCATATTTTTCTTGGAGGCTTTGGATGTAGGAGCTTTTATTTTCTTGTCTTCTTCTGGTTGTATGTTTTGGTCTTTTTTGTCACCAAAGTACAATTCTATAGCCTCAGTTTTTAAACCATTTACTCATCTTCCCAGCCAAATACTTACCTTTTTTACACTTTGCCATGGTAAGACTCTGCTTTCAGTAGGGGTGGGGGTGGAGTTTGGGGTAGATGTGTCACCCCCGGCTTCAAGGGTTTTGTATCAGCCACTTGATCCCCCACCTTCTCTGAGATCTGGAAGCAGCCAGGGTTGGGGCCAGACCCCAGTTGGACCCAGCTCCTCTTTCACCCAGGTACCACAGTGTATTCTTACTGACCTTTTAATGCTGTCTATGACATTTTGGGGTTGAGAAGTCCAAAAACCACCGCAACTGCCAGTGATTTAGTCCAGAGACCTGCTCTAGTTCTGTCTGTGCTGGTGTGGCCCATGTCTGACAGCTCCACTCCCAGTCTTGTGTGATAAACTCTTCCTGTTGACATTCAAGTATGTCCTTGTGCTAGAAATTTGCTTCACTCTGTTATTTTGTGAGTTCTGTAGCTTTAGAATTTGTTTAAAGTCATTTTTTAGAGATATTTGCAGGGATTTGGCGGACAGCTTAAGCAAGTCCCTGCTCTTACTCTGCCATCTTGATGTTGTCCCACCTAAAACAAACTTTGTTGCTCAAAACTTCTTTGTGTCTTTCTAAATCATACTTTCCTCCTCAGAGACCCACTTCAAATACTGGGTCATGGGACAGGTGTGAAGGAACAAGTGGTGATCAAGAGAAATGGCAATTCAATTTGCCTTGCAGAGTGAAGCTATTTCTATAAACAAAGCCATAGTATGAACTACTTTTTCTAGGGGAAGTATTATTAGAAAAGAGAGAGGAAACACAAATATATCCAAAAGAGCACTACAAGAAAGGTAAATGGATTTGATAATGTAGTCCAAATAAATGAATAGTTCTCCAAAGAAGAACTAAAAACTATCACCCCCCTGGAAAAATTGTTCAAACTCATTAATAATAATATAAATGGAAATGAAAGCATGTGTGAAGTAACATCTCAAACTGATAAAGCTAGAAATTATGGGAGAAGTAACAAAATTAATGAAAGAGTGATAGAGAGAAATCCTCAGAAATCTAATACTAGTGAAACTACAACTTAGCTAAAACATAGAAAACAAGTTTAAAGGTATTAAATCATTCATAATCTTTGACAAAATGATCCCACTAATGAAATTATATCCTAAGGAGATTATTCATAGCAAGAAAAAAGCCAAATATGTACAAACATTTTCATGGTATTATTTATGCTAACAAAAAACTGGAAACAAAAATCTGTATACAATTGGAAAATGGCTAAATAAAGAGGAGAAAACAGATAAGCATTTATTAAGTTTCTACCCTATGTTAGGTACTATGCTAAGTACTTTCCAAATATTCTCTCACAATCTACATGTGAGGTAGGTGCTATCATTAGCCTCACTTTACAGTTAGGAAACTGAAGCAAACAACATTTATTTTGATTTGATTTTGAGAAAGGAACTGGAGAAAGTGATTTTGATTCTGAGAACAGAACTTATGGTGTCAGAATTTCTTATGAGAGCCAGCCAAATTCCTGCTGAGAGCTTCCCAAGGGCCAGTCAGAACTGCCAGAGGAAGAATGACTGTGATGTCAGTATTTTGTCTATTTTGGGTCTATGTTGATTTTACAGGCAGAAAGTGAATTGAGATGATACTGTTGACCATGTGTGTGAATATTATTGTAATTCTGCTAAACTCGGTTTGTGTAGATATTGTTGTGGCTCTGTTAAGTTTTCTCTTTCAGGAACAGAAACTGTGAAGGACTTGAGGTGGACTGGACACTGTGAGCTCAATGTGGAGCAGGAACTGCATGGAGAGCTGGACAAAATAATCTATGTTTTAGCGAATCTCAGCTTCAGAGGCTGCATTGAGTGCACAATTATCTGTAAACAACAAAAAAGGGAGCTAAGGTGGTGGGAAGGAAGCAGTAACTTTTCTAAAATCCTCCAAGCATTCTGTCTCTGAACTTTAAAAAGTGAATTTGAATGGATTTTAGAGTGATGGAGCCAATTGGGAGAGGGAGTGTGGTGGATTTCCAGCCCAGGAAAGTGCCCACATAGGTCTGGACAAGGGGAACACAGAGCACACAGGGGCTGCACAATTGTGGATCTGAGAGCAGACTGCATCAGAGTGAGAAGCAAAAGCCAACAGACTCACCCACCCCAAGGGTGATTCGCAGCCTTCTTTTCACAAGACAGAGAATCATCAGAGCTGGGTAAGAGAAAACACAGGGCCAGCTGCAGGAACAGCAGCTTCTCTTGGGAATACCAGCCTGCATCCTGGATGTTTAAAAATTACATACCCAAACTTCCACAAGTCAAGGTGGTAGAATAAAACCTAGTTGCTTTGATCCCTCCTTCATGACCCAAAAAACCCAGAGATAAATGTTACACCAAGGGTAAAATCCTGAAGTAGTGGAAATAGCCTCAGGCTTGGGAGTCACTGAGGAAGGGGGAAGTGAGGCAGTACAAAGTCCAAGCCCAGGGAAATGGAGACAGCAAGGACTAATAACACAAGTCCAGGTGGGCCTCAGCATGACCAGGAGAATCTACAGACACCAACCCTATCAGCCTCCACCTACTGAGCCTGTTTGAGCTGTAGAGCAGAGACACAGAGGTGGAAACCTGAAGTGGCCAGACCACCCCTCCCCAACAGGTTACTCTGTGAGGATCAGGTTAACTCAGAGGAAACACTGAGATTCCTGGACTTGGCCTCAGTCTAAACACTCAGAGGCTATAATTCAAGAAGTGAACAACCAAACCACTTCCTACCCAATCAGAGAAGCAGATATCCACTCTAAAAATCCAGGACATAGACAATCACAATGGGGGGAAAGAATCTATGAAATCTAGAATTATAAAATCCTATTATAGTGAATAAAAACAACCAAATTCAAAGGACAATGTGGATTCTAAACTCACTTTGGAGACCACAGAAAGAAATGTGAATCAGTCTCAAGCCTAAAAAGCATTCTTGGAGGAGCTCAAGAAACATATTAAAAACCAAATTAGAGAAGTAGGAGATAAATTTAAATCCAAAGTGACCAAATTGGAAAAAAATCTCACTGAAGAAAACAAATCATTAAAAAGCAAAATTAGAGAATTAGAATGGGAGGTCCAAAATCTAACTAGAGAAAATACCTCCCTAAAAATTCAGTGCAAAAAGGGGGAATTATTAAATTCTCAGATCATGACGCAAAAAAAAATCATATGCAATAAAGGGCCACGGAAAGATAGACTAAAAACTAATTGGAAATTAAATAATTTAATCCTAAAGAATGAGTGGATCAAAAAAAATTATAGAAACAATCAGTAACTTCATTCAAGAAAATGACAATAATGAGATAACATACCAAAACTTGTGAAATGCAGCAAAGGAAGTTCTTAGGGGAAGTTTTATATCCCTGAATGCATACATGAATAAATTAGAGAAAATGGATGTCAAAGAATTGGGCCTGCAATTGAAAAAGCTAGAAAAAGAACAAATTGAAAATCCCCAATTAAATACTAAATTAGAAATAATGAAAAACACAGGAGAGATTAAGAAAATTGAAATAATGAAAACTATGGAATTAATAAAACTAAGAGCTGGTTTTATGAAAAAACCAATAAAATTGATAGACCAATAGTCAATATGATTTGTTAAAAAAAGAAAACCAAATTATAAGTATCAAAAATGAAAAGGGTAAATCTACCGCCAGTGAAGAGGAAATCAAAACAACAATTAGGAATTATTTTGCCCACTTGTATGAACATAAGTTTGACAATCTTAGTGAAGTGGATGAATATTTACAAAAATATAAGTTGTCCTGATTAACTGAAGAGGAAATAAATTACTTAAGTAACCCCTTCTCAGAAAAAGAAATTGAACAAGCCATCAGTGAACTCCCTAGGAAAAAATCTGCAGGGCCAGATGGATTTACTAGCGAATTCTATCAAATATTTAAAGATCAATTCATCACAATACTCTACAAACCATTTGGGAAAATTGGTGAAGGAGTCCCACCATTTTTTTTTATGACACAAATATGGTACTGATACCTAAATCAGGAAGAGACAAAACTGAGAGAGAAAATTAAAGACCTATCTCCTTCATGAATATAGATGCAAAAATTTTAAATAAAATATTAGCCAAAAGACTACAGCTACTTATCACAAGAATAATACACTCTGATCAGGTCAGATTTATTCCAGGAATGCAAGGATGAGTCAATATTAGGAAAACGGTCAATGTCATTGATAATACTAATAAAAATAGCAGAAACCATATGATTATCTCAGTAGATGAAGAGACAGCTTTTGACAAAATAAACCATTCATTCTTATTAAAAATTCTAGAAAGTATAGGAATAAATGGAGTTTTTCTTAGAATAAGAGGTAGCATCTATTTAAAACCATCAGTAAGTATTTCATGTAATGGGGATAAATTAGAAGCATTTCCAATAAGATCAGGGGTGAAATATGGATGTCTACTATCACCCTCCTTATTCAGTCTGATACTAGAAATGTTAGCAGTAGCAATTAGAGAAGAAAAAGAAATCAAAGGAATCAAATTAGGGAAAGAAGAGACTGATCCATCACTCTTTGCAGATGATATGATGATATACTTAGAGAAACCTAGAGAGTAGAGTAAAAATTTCTTGAGGTAATAAATAAATTTAGAAAAGTTGCAGGATATAAAGTAAACCCTCATAAATGCTCAGCATTCCTATATATTTCAAATGAAGTCCAAAAGCAAGAGATAGTAAGAGAAAAATCTGTTTTTACTTTATACATTATAAAATATTTGGGAATCTACCTGCAAAAACAAACTCAGGATCTATATGAACAGAACTACAAAATGCTTTTCACACAAAATAAAATCAGATCTAACTAATTGGAAAAATGTCAATTGCTTGTGGCTGGGACAAGCTAATATAAAAAAATGACAATTTTACCTAAATTAAATTGCATATTTAGTGCCATACCAATTAATCTACTAAAAAATTACTTTATAGAACTATAATAAATAGTAACAAAATTAATTTGGAAGAATAAAAGATCTAGAAAATGAAGACAATTAATGAAAATAAATGCTAGGGAAGGTGACCTAGCCTTACCAGATTTGAGGGATAAAATCTCACTATTTGACAGAAACTGCTGGGAAAACTGGAATATACTATGTCAGAGAATGGGCATAGACCATTATATACCTCGCCATATGGGAAGACTCTGTCAGAGGTCAAGGGGGCTCCCAGAGCCTGTACCTCATCACCATGTCTAGTAAATATAGGAAATATAGCTCATATCATTGCTTATTCCCTTCCCTATGGAATGTTTTTAAAAATTTGTACAGGGATACATATATGAGTTTTTGAGCAAAGAGGTGGAATGTAGTTTGGATGGAGTACTAACCAGAAATCTCCTGAGAAATAATGTGGCAGTCTGAGGAGGCCAGGAGAAATATTTTTGTTATTTTTTAAAGCCCTGCAGATGTGTCATTGATTTCACTTCCTCCATTTCCTTCTCTTATCCTGATCATTCTTGGATTATACTGTGTTTCAAATCCAAAGTTCATCTGTCTTTTGAAATTGTTTATTTTATTATTTAAATTACACTTTTAAAAAGATATTTTATCTTTGATAAAACTATGAGTAGTTATAAATGCATCTAGTTAGGACAGAATGCTAAGTCTGGAATCTGGAAGACCTGTGTTCAAATGTCACTACTCAGGTACTTCCTAGTTGAGTGACTCTGAACAAGTCAGTTAACTCATTGGCCTCGGTTTCTCCATCTGTAAAATGATCTGGAGAAGGAAATGGCAAGCTTTTCACTACCTTTGCCAAGAAAACCCCAAAAGGGAGCAAGAAGTATAGGGCAGGATAGAAAATTTAAACAATAATCCTGAATGCTCTATAATTTGTTATATATTTAATTCTCAATGTTGCTCAGCTGAGGTGTTTTGTCTCATGTCCAGGCCTTCTCTAAAGGTCCCTCTCCTAATTCCCCTTTCCTTATCTACTGTGTGGGGGAAACCCTGGGGAGAGAAGTGGGTAGGGAGTTGGGAGGGGGTATACCCAGCACAAATTGACCAGTTGGTTCAAAGATAATTGGAGTAGATCCTAAGTGTAACACAAAGGTACCAAGTGATTTCCTTTCTCTTCCAAGGAAAGGAAAATGAAACAAACCAAAAAAAACTATTTAAAATGAATAGAGCCCCAGGTAATCTGTCAATTGCCAATCAGGGATATTGATTTCATAGCCAGTCAAATTCAGTGTAATAAAATACCAATAGATATTCCTTACTTCCTTTACATTACAGCAAAAACACAAACTCAGAGTGTCATTAAAATCATTTTGTCCTTATGAACCATTGTTTAAAAAAGGAAATAAGTGGTAGGCAGAAGTTTAAATATTAAAGCAGCCACTAGTAGTTAACCTTACTACCCATTGCTTCAGGCAATAAAACAAGACCAAGAAATGGAGAGTGAAGTTCACCACTGGCCAGAACTCTTTTGCACTCTGCTGAATTCTCTTAACTCATTTATCTTAGAGTCTAAGAAAGCTAGAAGTTGGAGTTCAGACATTTAATGGCCTTTGAATTTCTCATAAAGAGTTCCCATGCTGCTGCCTGCTCTCTTCTTATTCCTTTCAGAGAGATTTTTCAAACTTCCACTACCAAAATTTCTACCTTCCAGTCCTGATCAATGGATGAGTCATTTCTGCAGGCTGAGTATAATGCCTTTTTTTGTTCAGTTAATTCAGTTGTATCCAACTTTTTGTTATCCTATTTGGTGTTTTCTTGGCAACATACTGGAGTGGTTTGCTATTTCCATCTCCAGTCCATTTTACAGAAGAGAAAACTCAGGGAAACAGGATTACGTGACTTGCACAGAGTCACACAGCTAGCAAGTGCTTGAAACCAGATTTGAACTCTACCCCAGTGCCACCTGGCACATAACACAGTCTTATGGACTTGATTCTCTTCTCATGCTTGGAAGAAATACAAACAGCATCAAAACAGGAAAATGACAATTGCTGGAGAGAATGTGGAAAAATTTGAACTCTAAATGCATTGTTGGTGGAGCTGTGAACTGATACAACCATTCTGGAGAGCAAACTGGAACTATGCCCAAAGGGCTATAAATAATTGCATACCCTTTGACTCAGTAATACCACTTTTGGGGTTGTATCCCAAAGAGATCATAGAAGTTGGAAAAGGGCCTATATGTACAAAAATATCTATTGCAGCTCTCTTTGTGGTGACAAAAAACTGGAAATTTAGGGGATGCCCATCAACTGGGGAATGGCTGAACAAGTTATGG
>JAQQSW010024188.1:0-10135 GCA_028646575.1 Pseudocheirus occidentalis | reverse complement strand
TATTTGTATTGCAATTATTTCCCAAGCCCTTTCAAGACCAAACCTTCTGGGGTGGCCAGATGGCGCAGTGAATAGAGCACCGGCCCTGGAGTCAGGAGTACCTGAGTTCAAATCTAGCCTCAGACACTTAACACAAAAAACTAGCCGTGTGACCTTGGGCAAGTCACTTAACCCCAACTGCCCTCCAAAAAGCAAAAAAAAAAAAAAAAGACCAAACCTTCCCTTCTGACAAAGAAAATTAAATTAGAAAAAAATTTAAAACAAATCTCTGGCAGTGTTCTTAATATTCTGTCCTTTCATTCACCTCTCTGCCATGAGAGGAGATATGTTGTACTATCTGTTCTCTAGACCCTTGGATGGTTAAATCCTCTGATTTCTACTTCCTTTTAATGTTTTTGTCATTTATGTTGTTATAGTCATTGTGTATATTGTCCTCTTGATTCTGCTTATTTTGCTTTGCATCAGTTCATACAAATCTTCCCACATCTCTAGCCTAACATATTTATGAGCCATAATTGTTGGTTTTTCGAGTTTCCTTCCCCAGTCTATGGAACCTCACTTTATCTCCAGTTCTTTGATATTTCAAAGGTGGTACTTTGACTTTTTTAGTAGCTTTTTCTATCTTTGATTTCTACAAGGTACATCTGCCCAGAACCAGAGTGAGTGAGTGAAGACATATGATCAGTCTAGTCACAGAAAAGTTGTAAGAGCCAGACTGTATTTTAATTTGGTTTCAATGTTTGAAGTAGACAGTATTTTAAATACAGACCATTATTTTAAAAGAACAAGGCTTTTGGAAATGGGGGAGAAAATAAGGGAAGATTGCTCAAAGGCATTTGTAGGTTGGGGGTATAATTGTTGCTTTATTATAGGATAAGGTCCCATTACTGTAATAACAACATAATAAAAATAATTTGAAGGGGCGGCTAGGTGGCGCAGTGAATAGAGCACCAGCCCTGGAGTCAGGAGTACCTGAGTTCAAATCCGGCCTCAGACACTTAACACACAAAAAAAACTAGCCGTGTGACCTTGGGCAAGTCACTTAACCCCAACTGCCCTCCAAAAAGCAAAAAAAAAAAATAATAATTTGAATTTGTAACATACTTTCAAGCCTTCAGGACATTTTCCCACTGATTTTCTCATTCCAGATCTATTCGATATCTTTTTCTGAAAGGAAGAATTTGGGGGGAATTAACTTAGAACCTTTCAAAGATACAGGTTCTATACAAATCTCTTCTCAAGATGACAACCATCAGGGAAGAACTCTAATTCCTGAAGACATCCAAAATCACTTTAAAAATAAACAAAGATAAACCTAATACTGTCACATCTTAAAATATGACATTGAAACTTGAAAAAAATGCATTATGAGTGATAATGTTTAAAATTTAAGTATACAGAATTCTTCATATATTTGAAGAGTTAAAGTATAATGGAATTAGTTCAGATCTGTTCAAAGAAAAATTAGGAAATGAGTCAAATCTTCCTTTTGACTTGTTGCCCATCCTCTCCTCAACCATCAAGTATGGATTTAATGTCATGAAAATTTTCTTGATAACATTGGGGGGAAAATAACTTATTTAATTTAGTTTTAATCCCTCTCCCTCCAATTCTTTTATTAGATTGGCAACAAACACGCCAAATATTAGACCATTATAATCAATTAAATAAAGTACCAAAACAGTGATTCAATTTCTATTAATGTTGAAGGTTATAACGTGTTAGGACCCAGGAATTTTTAAAAGATCAAAAATGACAGAGACAGAGAATTTAAAAAATAATGATAATAATAATATCTAGCATTTATGTAGCATTTTAAGATTTGCAAAGCATTGCACAGATTTTATCTCACTTTATCTTTACAACAACCTTAAAAAATAGGTGCTATTAACCCTTATTTTACAGATGAAGAAACTGAGTCAGGCAAAAATTAAGTCACTCGTCCAGAGTCACACAACTATTAAATATGTGAGGCAGGATTTGAACTCAGGTACTCAGACTCCGGCCCCGACACTCTATCAACTGCTATCACCTAGCTGCCTAATATAGACAATAAGACTATAACAAAAAGTTATAAATAAGACTTAGTGAGTGAGAGCAGAGAAAAGATCCAGAAAAATGAAGTAAGAAATGTGAATGAGAGACCACTTTTAGTGGGAATGGAGGCAGGCAATTGAAGAGATAAGGTAAGCCTTCTTAGATCAAATCAGAACTGAGTCTTCAAGGCAGAGGAATTGTTTTAGACATGGTAGAATGGCTTGCAGAAGTGGATAGAGATGAGAGAGGGCAGTATGAGATGGAAGAACAGTAGTCTAGTTTGAACTGAATAGAAATTAGATTTAAAAAAATAATTTGCATAATAAAGCATGAAATAAAGAAATCTAATGAACCTTATTCAATGGAGATATACATATTGGAATGCTGCAGTCTTAATATGAAATCAGTAAGTAAATAGCACTTAATAACATGATGCATAATAGAGTATAATAAGCCTCTATATATGTTGTATGTTTATAGAGTAAAATAACATAAAGACAAATGTTTGTTGTTGACTGACATTTCCAAGTGGCTACAAGCTCATCATTCTTCTAGGTCCTCTAAGTACACCAACACATATCTATCTAGACCTAGCAGTTCTTGGAATAGGCAATTTGAGTTTTCCCTTGAGCAGGTAAACAAATGTCACCATAACCCATCAAGATGCTCACCTTATACTTCCCATGCGCCTTGTTTGGATACAGGAACTCAGGAGTCAGAATTGGGTTTACTCATAATAGAGGAAATGACAAACCACTCCAGTATCAGACATGACTAAAACAACTGAACAACAAAAAAACATAGTAGAGGATCCAGTATGAGCTAGAACACAAGTTGGTTGGTGGCTTCTCTGGTAGCCTTCCAAAGGAACAGGGCCACCATTATGCTTCTTTCCCATTTATACATCTCCATATCCCTCCTACCCAGTCTTTTACCACCACTCCCTCAATTACTTCCTCCAGTTCCTTATTTCTTTTCTCATTCCCTCGGGCCAAGAACTATGATAGAGACTAAAGACTGAAATGCCCAAATTCCACATTCAAAAAATCAAGGACATCATGGGGGAGAAGGAAAAGGGGCTGCGGGAGGAAGTTCATCTAGAAATCCCCTCACACTCATGCATTGTCCCAAGAACCAAGACAACGGAAATCAAACTCCAAAATGTTCCAGGGTCACTTTGCTGACAACAGCTGTACCAACTCAAGTTTATTGAAGTTTCATACCTTCAGCAGGGGCTACGTGCACACCCATTGCAGTGGCTGCTTGAGCTTCTAACCTTAAGTAAACCCCCCCCCCATCATCTACAGGGCCTATGACAAATACATAGTAACTGACATTACAATAGAGTAGCTGCTTGATTTATTGTGTCTTATGAAATGTAAGACCCCTCACATCATGGAAATTAGGGATGGAATGTAAAAAATAATAATAATAACGAAATGAAATCAGGAAAAGAGAAGGGGTGGGGGGAAAGACCCAGGTCCAGCTCAAACAAACTTTCTAATAAAAAATGCAAACCAGATGCAGCTAAAGATGACTGATAATTATGGATGAGAAATGACAAATGTTTTCTATTGAATTACTCCAGTGTGCCTTATTGTTTCTCTAAGAGGGGAAAAATTACATATGAATACTATGCAAAGTTGATAATATAGCCCGATATATAGCCCAGTCCCAGATTGTCTTCACCACTGGCTTCCCTTTTCTCAGCTCTTCCTCCTTATTAGCCCACCTTCTTCTAATCATATAGGTCACTAAATCTAGGACAAAAAAATATGGAGGAGGATATCACTCAATGGTCTGTCCTTTGTACACACAAAAATTATGTCCTTGGTGCACTAGCAGTAGGACATGAACTCTGAGTTGTTTTCCCAATCCTAACAATGGATATTCATGAGTTGTCCAAACGCTCTTGCTCAACTGATCTTATGACCAAGAACAGTCATTTGGGAGGTACCTGGTCTGAGTCAGGGGGTTGGCCTGCAATCTGATGCCTGAAATTGAGCTGATCCATGTTTCAAAACCAAGATTAAATCCCTTCTCCCTCTCCTGGTTTCATGAAGCCCTCTATGAAAATTCTAGTCCTTATGACATTGCTGTTAAATATGCATGCCAAAGAGTACATCTCTCATATATATTTCCTTCTCTTCACTCACATTGCAATAGTCTTGTAATTAGTCTACCTGCCTTGTCTCTCTCCATTTCAGTCCATCCTCCAATCAACTGCCAAAATGATCTTCCCAAAACATGTCTGACCATATCATTCCCCTACTAAACTCCAGCAGCTTTCTATTGCCTCCTGAATCAAATATAAAATCCTCTGTTTAGCTTGTAAGACCTTTTACCACCTTGCCAAGGGGTGGGGAACCTGCAGTCTCAAGGCCACATGTAACCCTCTGGGTCCTTAGTGTTTTATAATTCAATTCAAAAGTGCATTTATAAATCACTTAGGTGCCAAGCATTGCTCAAGCATTTTAGGTGCTAAGGATGCAATGCCATAAACAAAAGAACTCCTCTCATTAAGATTCTTACATCGTACTAGGAAGATACAGTATGTACACAAATATATAAAGTCTAAGGAAAATTGTGGTGACAGAACTCACAAAACCATGAAGGATTGGGGAAGGTTTCCCAATAAAGACAGCACATCCAAAATGAGCCTTGAAGGAAGACAAAGATTCTTAGAGGCAGAGATGAGGAGTGATGGATGACATTCCAGGTGTGTGGAATGTTTTTTGTTTGGTTGGTTGCTTTTGGGAGGGTTTTTTTCACTAATGCACTAAGACAGGAGATGAAATGTTGAGTATGGGAGATGACTCGTAGTCCAGTTTGCCTGAAAGGTACAATTCATGAAGGAGAACAATATGAAATATGATTGGAAGAACCCAGATTGTTAAGGGTCTTAAAGGCCAGGCTAAGAATTTTGTCTTTTATATATCAGGGCAGTAGTCTCCAAAGTGGAACAAAGAGACCAATTATGAAACTATTACAAGAATGTAGGCAAGCGGTGTTAAGGACTTTAGGGTAGTATACATATGATTACAGAAAAGATTATAGATGTAAAATACACTGTGCCTTTCCCATTCTAATTGTTGTATGCTGCAATGATTTCTTTTCTTACATTTTTTAAATTTTATTTTATTTTTGTGAATAGTATTTTATTTTTCCAATTACACACAAAGATAGTTTTCAATGTTTATTGTTTATAAGAATTTGAGTTCCAAATTTTTCTCCCTCCCTCCCCATTCCCCTCCCCAAGATGGCAAGCAATCTGATATAAGTTAAACATGTGTAATAAAGTTAAACATATTTCTACATTAGAAGTGTTGTGAAAGAAAAATCAGAATAAAAAGGAAAAACCGCAAAAAAGTGAAAATAGTATGCTTCGATCTGCATTCAGATTCCACAGCTCTTTGTCTTAGAACATTGTATTGCTGAGAAGAGCGAATGTTGCTGTTACTGTGTACAATGTTCTGCTGCATCTGCTCACATCACTCAGCATCAGTTCATTTAAGTCTTTTCGGGTTTTTTCTTAAATCCATCTACTCATCATTTCTTATACCACAATGGTATATTCCATTACATTCATATACTTACATTCATAACTCATGCAGCCGTTCCCCATTTGATGGGCATTCCCTCAATTTCTAATTCTTCACTACCACCAAAAGAGCTGTTGTAAATATTTGTGTAGATATATGTCCTTTTCTCTTTGTTATGAATTCTTTGGGATACAGACCTAGTAATGGTATTATTGCTGGATCAAAGGGCATATACAGTTTGGTTTCCCATTAGGTATAATTCCAAATTGCTCTCTGAAATGGTTGAATCAGTTCACAACTCTGCCCACAATGCACTAGTGTTCCAATTTTCCCACATCTTCTCCAACATTTATCATCCAACATTTTCCTTTTCTGTCGTAACAGCCAATCTGATAGGTATGAGGTGGTACCTCAGACTTATCTTAATTTGCTTTTCTCTAATAATAGTGATTTAGAACATTTTTATATGACTAGAGATAGCTGTAATTTCTTTATCTAAAACCTTCCTGTTTATATTCTTTGACTTTTATCAATTGAGAGTAATGCAATGATTTATGATCAGATTTATAGGAATAAAGTTCATCACTACTGAAGCCCTCCTAAGCTCTTGCCTATGTATTGATCAGTCCAATAGTCCCTATTTTCTGAAATGCTAGAGTGCTTGTAATCAAGCTGTACAACTCACCATACATCTTAGCCCTTAGGAACTAAAAAATTGTTTTAAATGTTTGTGTATATATATATATGCAGTGTGTGTATACAATTATATGCACATATGTACTATTGTTTTATACTGTCTTTTGTTATCTGCTATCAATGCATGTCTCTCCAACTAAACTGTAAAAGAGGAACCACATTTCACACTTTTTTCCAAAACCCTATAGCAAATAGCAAAAAAATGGGACATATAATACATGATCAGTAAATACCTGCTGATTAATTCATCCATTAGAGGTAGTTTTTGCCTCATTAAAACTATATTTCAGCCAATGGAAGCAACTTGTTCCAAACATAATTGGTTCCCACCTACAGATATTTTACTTGGAAAGTGAGCACAATTACCGCTGTGGGACAAGTCCATATTGAAAGTAACAAATGACGAATAGTCATTCTGTTCATGTTGCTTTCTTAGATGAAGTCTTTATTCTTACCTAACTAAATGTGCTGGTGTCATTCCTCCCTTTACTTTAAAACTTTCAGCTAAACTATTAAATCTTTACACTGAGGCTAATAAAAACAACTTTTGTTTATGCGTATTAGAGGGCCAGGAAAGAAGGAATAAACTAAATTTGTTGACAGTATCTGTGTCACCTGCCTAATCTTCTAAGGCTAGTAAAAATTTATTGCTAGCCAATTTAAAAAATTGCTATGGCTATGTTATGTGCAAAGGAGAATACAAAGATAAGTTCCTACCCTCACAGAGTTTACAATCTAGTTGGGAAGAACAAATATATACACAGATATATTAACAGGGTAGGATTTGTATCATACTTTCAGGTTTGCAAAGAAATTAACAAATATTATCTTGGGTTTTCCTCATAGCAACCCTGGGAAGTAGGAGCTAGTATTATGCTCATTTTACAGAGGAGGGAACTGAGGTAGACAGAGGTTAAGTAACTTGCCCAGAGTCACATAGCAAGTACATATCTGAAGACAGATTTGAAGTCATGTCTTCCTAATTCCAGGTCCAGTGCACTGCCCATTCTGGCACATAAGATATCCAACAAGTATGAGTAAATCTATAATACAATCTGTGAATATCCTCAAGGCAAGAGGGGAAGATTTTGTGTTTTGATCATTTGTTTGCTTTCAGAGTAATCCTTATATTCAGGTGTGTTCCATCATGATTAACTTACTCTTCTATCACGTACTTTCTGTGAATCCATTTTCCCACCTGTGAAAGAAAGGGACCGTGTGTTTTACTTTCAAGGGAATAAAATTTCCAGAGAATCTTGACTGATTTAGTAGAAACATAAGTGCATAAATAAGAATCATCATCAATTCCAGCCTCCTTATCTCATTTTGGTTGTTGTGTGTCTTGGTCAATATCATCATCACACTCTGCAAAGGCCAGATGTTACATATCTGGAATGTAGCATATTGGAGGCATTGGTGATGACAATTTAGAAGAGAAATGTCGCTGTTCAGTTCAACTTCTGACAACAGAATATTGTTAGTTTAAATTTTTAAAATTGGCCCCAGCTGGCCCCATTTCTTTTGGCACTTGGTTTAGAACACTAAATAAAAAGAAATAATCAATCAGTCTCCTAAAAAGAGAGTAAACACATGTCATATGGTTCATAGAATGGGTGATGATAGGTTGGGACACCAGAATGTTATCTCATGTCCCCTGGCAGACTTTCTTTCATAATGACCCAAGACATAATTCTGATTCTTCAGAGGCTTTTGGACACTATTCCTCTAAACCCCATAGTTATTACAACTCTAGTCTTAAATCATTCAAGCAACTATATTTATTAATGGTATGATTGTCACTGAAGTTTTTCTGCCTTTCATATGCCCAAAGCCTCATTCATTTACTTAATAATGTCTCACACAGAGCTCTCACTGCTTTAGTCCAAAAGCAACATCTCTTTTCAGTGACTACTAAAGAGCCAGGGACTGGAGAAATGACAGGCTAGATGACACCTTTGCAAAGAATGGTTCTCCAGTCCCGTGTCCTATTATGATCATACAGACAACTACCGCACTCAACTTTTATAGATGTAGCTTTAATCCTAATAGGCTATGAAAATTGGATGATTTGGGGCAGCTAGGTGATGCAGTGAATAGAGCACCAGCCCTGGATGCAGGAGGACCTGAGTCCAAATCCAGCCTCAGATAATTAACACTTACTTGTTGTGTGATCTTGAGCAAGTCACTTAACCCTAATTGCTCTTCCCCCCTCCAAAAAAAAACTTCCAAATGAAAATTGGATAATTGGTTCAATTTTGAAGGGGGCCAAGTTGGGAAACTGAGTTGTTTTTATTTCATAGTCATCAATAAATTGAATTTTTATAAAGTAACACCTTCTAAAATTGAGAGTTATGCCCGCAAAATGTATTTTTTTTTAATCTAAATACATGCTTCGGCAGATACTATCTGTGCCACAGGTTCCCTGAGTCTCCAGTTCTTCATCTGCACAATGAGGAGGATGGCCTCTCTGGCCTATAACTCTAAATCTGTGATCCTATGTGTTTTTAAATATACAGTCTACTTATACAAAGGCTGATAAAGCAGAGGATTGAATATATTCCTTTTTTTATAGCGTCTCCCTTACTTACCTCATCTATTCCCAAGGCTCCATTATCACTTCTATAGAAAGTACTGTCGCATGTATTTCTCCATCTCCAACATCTTTTGAGGGCTCCAATCGTGTATTTCCAAATGCCTGCTGGACATCTTTGCTTGGTCTATCCATCGTGCCCAAACTCGTGATGTCCAAAACTGAACTCGTTTGTCCCCATAAATCTGCCCCTTCCTCTAATTTCTCTGTTTCTATTGACAGCTCTACTATCTTCCAGTCACCCAGATCATCTTTGACTCTTTCCTCTCCTTTGCCCTAAACAGCTAGTCATGTGCCAGGTCCTCTAAATTCCCAACATCCCCTCCTTTACACATTAGTTCAGGTCCTCACCTTTGGCACTGAGACTGTTTTAATAGCATCCTCACAAGTCTTCCTGCTCACCTATTCCCTCTCTAAGACACTCTTTACACAACCACTTGAATAATCTTCCTTCTGTGGCCCCTATTTATGTCAGTTCACTACTCAAAACTTTCTGTATCTCACTCTTACCTCCTATATAAAGTATATGTTTGTGGGGCAACTAGGTGGTGCAGTGAGTAGAGCACCGACCCTAGAGTCAGGAGGACCTGAGTTCAAATCTGGCCTCAGACACTGGCCACACTTACTAGCTGTGTGACTTGGGGCAAGTCACTTAACCCCAATTGCCCTCCAAAAAAGCAAAACAAATAAATTAAATAAAGTATAAATTCCTGATTCTGACATCCAAGACCACCAAAATGTTGGTCTGACTTTTCTAGCCTTATCCAATATGATTTCTCTTCCCACCATCCATATTCCAGCCACAGTGAACTAGATGAGTCCTTCAATCTTCTGCCTTCTCCTCTCTATGCCTCTGTTTATATCGTTCCCTTTGCTATTTTCCCCATCATAACTTCCATCTCTATCTTACTGAATTGACTGATTGACTGATTGATGGTTCAGCTCAAGTGCTAAATCCTCCATGAAACCTAGTCTGACCCCCACCATCAGCTTCCCCTGGTAAAAGTGATTTCTCCTTTCTCAAATTCCTCACATCTTTTTGACCACATCTTTTCTTTGTATTCATCTCATTTTCTCTTGTATCACAATTATTTGTATATATTTTACACATACGTGCACATACATACATATACTCATACACATATACATACACATTAGATTATAAACTCTTTGAGAATACGGTCTGTGTCACATCCACCTTTGTTTTTCTATTATTTAGAATAATTTTTGTTTTGTTGTTTGGAGTTTTTTGTTGGGTTTTTTTTTTTTT
>JAQQSW010024187.1:0-10135 GCA_028646575.1 Pseudocheirus occidentalis | reverse complement strand
ATCCCAGTCAGGAGTAAACACATCCAGAATAGGTTCCTTTTTCACAAGTGGCAAGTCCCAGAGTTAGTTGGTTTGAGAGGCTGCACTGGCTTCAGTGACTAGAACTTTTATCACTAGCACAGTGAGGGTAGTTGGGCATCCAAGTCCAGGGAAACTGAGGGAAACTCTGCTGATAAGGACCACCAGACCCAGATGTAAAAAAGGAAAAAAAACTGCTTGGAAAACTGGAAAGTAGTCTGGAATAAGTTAGGCTTTCACAAACTCTTTATACCATGTTCCACAATACAATTCACAAAGAAGTGAGAACTTAATATCACAGTTCATAGTATTAAAAATAGAAGAACATAAGATCAAGTCTATTTCATCACTATAGGTAGAATCTATATTCTTCAACATGAGTTAGTGAATATTTCTTAATATGCTAACATGCAACAGGTATGCAAACAGAGTAACAAAAATGTATATAAACCTTCTGATTTAAAGAATTGCTTACTAAGCTTATATCCCCAGAAGCCATTAAAACAAGAAAGTCCCCACGTAAATTTTTTGTGAGTGCAAAGTCCTAGAAACAAAAGATATGACCATTGACTGGGAATTTACTAAACAATTTGAGATTTATGAATGTAATGCAATATTATTATATTTTAAGAAATTATGAAATTAAAAATTAAAAAAGCAATGATGAATATAAAGAAATATTGGGAAATAGATATACATGAGTTGAAAAGGGGCTAGTAAGCAGAGACAATAAATTAATATATGTCCTGATTATAGTAGTGTAAAAAGACAAACCAACAAAAAAATTTTTAATGGAAAGTTGCTGAATTATGAAGAATAAGTATGGCTTGACAAAGGGAATTTGGCAAGAAAGCCTTACCTACCCTCTTCACTGAGGAGTAACATCTAGGACTATGGTTTATTGCAGATATATTCAGTTTTTTCAATATATTGATCAGTCATGTTGGCATTTCCCTTTCTTTTTTTTTAAAGAAAGAATTATATGAGATTTTTTTTGGAAGGGAAGAGCAAAGGATATTGAGGGGAATTATAGTAGATATATAAAATTGCCTGAATAAAAGGTTTTTTTCCCCAAAGCCATATATTCTAATACATATACACTATTTTCCTCTGAAGTTATTTGAGGTTTATTCTCCTAAAAAGTTTTAGGCAAAGTCCTTAAATGACACTAATAAACGACTACCCTGCTACCTTTGGGTTGAGGCAGTGAAGTGGTCAGAAGACTAGAGCAGATGTTTGGAACATAGGACCAAGGGCAGAATTTGGTAGAAATACAACCAGATTAAAATATAAATTAGAAATATTTAACAAAATAAATAAATATACAATAGAACATAGATTATTATGTGGTTTTTCAAAATCAATATGTGCACAATGAGATCCTTATGTTGGTTTTATTGACCCCAAATTCTATTTGAGTTTGATGTCACTGGTTCAAATCATTATAATCTGGGTATTTTCCTAGTATTTTCTTGTTTCTTAAAATGAACAAACAAACAAACAACAACAGCAACAAAATGAGGGCATGAGATATGTGGAGCTTAACCCTTAACCATGCCATGGCAAAGAAGTGGCTGGGGAGGAGGAAAAGATTCAGTCTCAAAGTCAGCTGAGACTGAATATGTTGGAACTGTATGAATCAAACCAATTTATTACTAACTCATAAGATTTCTCCAGCAATTCAAGTTAAAAATGAACATTAGGCAGTTGTTGATGTGGGATTGAAGTTTAGGAGAGAGTTTTGGTTCATATCAGGATACATGAATAGAGCTAAGGGTTATCTGCATAGAGGTACTACTTAAACTCATGATAGCTGAAAAGGTTAATAAAAAAAAGAATATAAGAAGAAATGAAGAATGTGGTGGGGGAGGAGAGGAGAAGGCAGGGCCAAGATGGGATAATGCAGTGGTTCTCAACCTTCCTAATGCCGCGACCCTTTAATACAGTTCTTCATGCTGTGGTGACCCCCAACCATAAAATTATTATTGTTGCTATTTCATAACTGTAATTTTGCTACTGTTATGAATCGTAATGTAAATATCTGACATGCAGGATGTGTTTTCATTGTTACAAATTGAACATAACCCACAGGTTGAGAGCCGCTGGCAAGTGAAAGCAGGGATTCACCTGAGCTTACCTATAAATTCCTTCAGTTGCCTCTAAAAAGTCATTCTGAACAAATTTTAGAGTGACAGAATCCATTAGGAAACAGAGTGTGTCCGATTGCCAGCCCAGGAAAATATGGAAAACTGACGAGTAAGATTTGTTTCACTGGGGAGGAGAGGGTTTAGCACAGTGAGCACAGTGAGCACAGGTTGCTCCAGCACAGACCCAACCATAGCGGAGCCAGATTGAGGTCAGGAGAACTGATTCACCCACCACAAGGGAGATTCCCAAACCTCTCACTGAAGCACAGCGGTCTTAAGAAATAAGGCGGGGGCGGCTAGGTGGCGCAGTGAATAGAGCACCGGCCCTGGAGTCAGGAGTACCTGAGTTCAAATCCGGCCTCAGACACTTAAAACCAAAAAACTAGCCGTGTGACCTTGGGCAAGTTACTTAACCCCAACTGCCCTCCAAAAAAAAAGCAAAAAAAAAAAATAAAAATAAGGCGCAGATGGACTTCATAATAACCTGGAGAGACATATCAACTGATGTTGAGTGAGGTGAGCAGAACCAGGAGAACATTGTACATAAATTCAGACACATTGTATCTGTGATGGCTAACTTTGATAGACTGGGCTCTTCTCAGGAATGCAAGGCTATAAGACAATTCCAAAAGATTCATGTTGGAAAAGGTTACCCATATACAGAAAAAGAATTATGAATGCAGATTGAAGCCAACTACTTGTTCTCTGTATTTTTTGTTTTCTTTCTTATTGTTCATTGTTCATTTCATTGGTTATAATTCTTTACAACAGTGGTTCCCAACCTGTAGGGTACGACCCCTTTGGGGGTCGAATGACCCTTTCCCAGGGATCACCTAAGACCATCAGAAAACACATATTTCTAAAGGTCTTAGGAACTGAGACACTGCTCCTTTATCTGTCTCTGCAGGTCCAACCACATGCAGATCTGGCCACATATGAGTATTAAAGGGTCACAGCCTTAGGAAGATTGAAATCCACTGCTTTGCAACTTGACTGATGTTTAATGTGAAGATATTTGTAGAACCTATATCAGACTGCATGCTGTCATGGGGGGTCAGAAGGAGAAAATTTGGAACTCAGAAACTTGTGAAACTGAGTGATGTAAACTAAAAGTAAATAAATTTAAAAGAAAATAAAAGTACGCCCAAGACAAAATCTTGGATAAGACCAGATCAAGAAGGATCATTTAGAAAAGTAGAAATTCACCTGCTCTCAGTAAGAGAGAATAGTGTTAGGAAAAAAAATAATAAAACAGAGAGCAGGAAGAGGGGATAGTCATTAGTATTAAATGAAGCCAATATATTGAAAAAAGATTAAGATTAAGAAAAGAATATCTGATTTGGGTTTGTGCCACTGGTGCCTAATGCATTATATTCAGAAAGTTTTAGTGGATACATTTCACCCAGATTGTGATATTCGGAGCAGAATTAGATATGAAATAATTCTGTTTATTTATTCATTCAAAAATTCATTGAAAGGCACTGAACTAGTCATGAGGACTGTGATGAAATCTTGTTTGCAGATAAGTTCCAAAGCACTATCCAGAACATGAAAAGATAATTTTAATGAAAAAGAGCAAAATAATTTCTGAGTGGTAAGAAAAAAGAAGAAAAAAAACCTCTTTCTTTAACTGGTAGGAGGAACAGGAAAACAGAACTTACAGGCAGATAGTGTATGGGATGAAAATCAGGTAATAAGATAGAAAGTGTGGGTGTCCATATTACGGAATTGTGGGTGATAGTATAAATCGAGAACTCATGTGTTTTTAAAGTCTTCTGGTGTATTTTAGGCAGAAAATTCAATGAATCTTAAAAATCTGTATCAACAATAAAAACATATGTATATGTCTTACTCCATTCAAATTATTTCTGATTCCTGCTACATTCTCCATTCAGCACTTAAAGTTCTTCACATCCTTTCTTTCCTTACTTTTCAAGTCTTCTTACACTTCATACTGTTTTCATGCATTCTACAATCCAGAGACACAGGCCTTCCTGTAACTCTCAGGGGAGTCTAAACCTTTTCCATGACTGTCTTTTATGCCTGGAAAAATCTCCCTCAGAATCTTGGTTTCTCTGGCTTTCTTCAAGATTTAGGTCAAATTTCCCCTTTCTTCAGATCTTTCCTCATCTCCCATCCTCCATGCCCCCCCACTTTGCTAGCATCTTCCTTCTGAGATGACAATCCATGTATATATCTTTTAAGCACCTAAGTGTTTGGATGTTTCCTCCTCCATATGAATATGCATTTTAGAAGATACCATAAATTCTGCCTTTGTTGATATCTCTAGCACTTGACATAGAGTCTAGAACATAGTACTAAAACCTTGTTGATTGACTGCCCACTGTAAAGTTTCATAAGTAGTAGCCAATTTGAGGGGTATGGGCCAGAAAAAAAATGAAGCTTGCAAAAAAAACCCATCAAAATGTCATCTAATTTACTGCTTTTTAATTGGGAGAAATTTGATTTTTTTTGGAGGAAGGGTTACATTATGAAGTGCAATAGGAGCTTGTAATTTTAGCCTAACTTTCCATGTTCTATAATGGGAAAAGATCATCTAGTCCAGAAGTTCCCAAAATTTTTGGCTTAACAAACCCTTAAAAAATTGCTCAGCATTTTCCTGGAAACCTACAGTCTTTGAACCTTTGTTTTTTTTAATTTGCATCATTTAAATATGTATGTATATGTAGATTTTTAAAAATATAATGCAGCTTAAATTTTATAATTTATTGTAAAATTGTTAGTTTTTCTTGCATTTACATTTTAATGACACATTATTGCATCATGAAATCCTATAGTATCTTATTGTAAACAAGTCATTACATGCACATACTCCTGCTGATACATGTGGGACTTCTTGACTATGCTGATACACTTACCTGTCAATACTTGCTTAAGACCAGTTAGTAGACTTGACCACCAATCAGTTAAAACTCACATTTTGTGTGTTTATTTGGAAAGTAATATAATCACTATAACTTTAATTGTTATATACAATATGAAACATGTACAAACGATTTTTAAATTCTTGTCTTTTCTTTTATTCTTATGCTTCTGATGCCCCTTTATTTTTATTTAATGTCCCCCAATTGCACTTGAGGCTACTACCATCCCTCTGGATCATTCTAGCAACCCCCCAGGGGCATTATTGCCCACTTTGTGAACCTATAGTCTAGTCTCTTTCAATTCTACATTTCAACTAATATTTATCAAATTACTGCAATCTTCTTCAATGCATGAGCAATAGATTTGCAAAGAGAGATGTGGAAATAAATCTTATAGAAGTAAAATCAGGGGTGTGCTGGAGTAAGCTCTAACTGGTTTGCCAGAGCTGATTGTTAAATTTCCAAAGTGATCTTTTGCACCTTGGAAATGTCAAATGCTACAGATCAGAATTTGGTTTATAGTTTTGTTGATTTACTATACTTAAGAAAGCAATGGAGACAATATCAATAATAAAAATTAAACTTAAAAGTTTGCCAGAGGTACATTTGTTTTTCAGAATGCCAGCCATTAAATGCTCACCAGCACATTATTGTATGAAAGTGGAGAGACCCAGATTCACTCAAACATTTTATAGTACTTGGAATTAAAACCTAGGGACTTTATGTTCATGTCTAGGTTTAAAATATAGTGTCTGGTAATTTTGGTGATGGGGGTGAATGTAGATGTACCTGAAGTGATAACCAGAGGAGAAAGTGGAGGGCAGGGAGCCAGAGTGGAGCTCTAGCTCTGACAGATGGAGCTCCACTCTGTCATGATCTGCCTGTGTGCCCTTGGGAAATTTACTTTCTACACTTCAGTCTTATGTATTAAATGGGGAAGGGTTGAACTAGAGGATTGCCAAGTTTCCTTCTTGCTCCATCTTTTGACCTATGACCTTATAAAATGATATGTGAATAAGTAGAAAACTAGAAAATAGAGTGGGATACTAACTCTTCCTTCTTCCCCCCACATCATCTCCTTTTGTTCAGATATAATGACAATTGCATTTTTTAGGATGAATTTGATTAGCAATAAAGTTCTAATTTCACTCTCCTCTCTTCAGCTAGCCTATGATGTAATTGTTCCAGTTGTATGACAAATTCCCTCATTCTTTCACTAGGGTATACAAAATTTCTGGTCATGACTAAAATGTATAATTTTATATTAGTATATTTTATAATACGTATTATATGTATTCATATTATATATTATATTACATATGTTATATATTATATTAAATATATTTTTTATTATTTATAATTTAATAATTCCCAAATGATGCCAGTTTTTCTTCTCATTGTCCCCTCTACCTACAATATAAATTCTACATCTTGTCCAGAATGATGTTTCACTCTAGCACTAAGCAAAATGCCTGGTACATAGTATATGCCTATATGTCTCCAGACTCTCCCCAAAGTCAATATAACGTGAGCATACCTGCATCTGTTTTTGTTTTGTAATGGGGTACTAACCAGTGGGGGTCCCATCCCTGGAGCATACACAGAAATGTCACCTAAGTTACAGGATTTTAGAACTTGTTTCTAGAATTCCATGATAACATTTAATAAATTTGCCCAGCCCACAATTTGGAGCATGTTCAGGCATACTGGCACTGTTTGTTGTTCTTGTTCACTCACTAACAGTAAAGAAAAAAAACTGATTAATTGACTACTGAGCTAAAATTGGATTTGCAAACAAAGGATTGTTCATCAGGTATAAGGAAGAGTGACTGAGCTCTAAAGTGCCAGTCAATGTGTACACTTCCCCCACCAATCTGGAATATGAAACCTGATCTCCTGTGAAAGTCTAGGACTGTGATTGAAATTTGATCACCTTGTGTTTTATTTTTGTTCTTTTGGTTTAGGGCTTTGTGATATCCCCAAAGTTGTGAAGGAATATCAGAGTGGTCAAGCTTAGGAAAGAACTGTTATGACTAATGACGTACTTGACCTAGTCCAGCAGAATTTACCCAGAAAGTGAGCTAGACTGTCCAATAAGGAAGAATCTCATTCAGCAGCTTTGCTATACCCAGTAGGGAATTTGGTGGAGCAAATATTCAATAGCAACTGCTTTAAGTTTGAGTCCCCTTTCACCAAGGCTCAAAATGTTAAAGGGAAGAATGTATACCAGTGTGTGTGTGTGTGTCTGTGTGCGCACATGTGTATGTGCACGTGTGTCTGTGTCTGTGTGTTTGGGGCCAGCAAAGATTGAATATACATGAGAGAATAGAGATGGACAATTGACTTGAGAAGATGCAAAGGAATAGGGTCAGTTGTTCGAGTAGAGTGGTTTGCTTTGGCAAATGAAAGGGTTACTTCATTCTGGGAGGCAAGGGTAAAGGAGAAGTGGCAGAAGTCAACTGGGTTATAGAAGATAGGAAATGGGGAACAAAGTGAACTTTCAGTGAATGGCCTCATTTTTTATTTAATAAAATATGAGTCTTGGTAGGGCAAGTCTGGCTATAGGTGAAAAAAAAAGGACAAGCAAGTCAGGAGTAGAGAACAGTACAGAATTGAACTAGTTCACCAAGGAATACAGACAAGGAAGGGAAGATAATGTGGTGACTGCAACAAAGATAGCCTGAGAAAGAGCTGAGAGCCCAAGGGATCAGAAATCATGGTGAGGAAAAAGAACAGAGTTTGGGAATGCAAGACCAAAAGTAATACCAGCTTGGGATATAACTCATCTGGAAAATCCTACAAAGAAGTTTGACAGACAAGCAGTATCATCTTGTAAACCAGAAAAAATCAGTGGAGAGTAAAACCAGTTTAAAAAAGCTTGGCAAAATGCCCAACTGGACAAAGTCATACCAAAGGCATTCAAGGATGAAAATGAGAGGATTGCAAAAAGAAAAAATATAGGGAAGATTTGCAAAAAAAAATGACAATCTATTTTCTTATATAAACACAAAGTACCCCAACAAATACAGCACCCAAAGTGCTTATGAAATAGGTAGAAATAGCACTAAAAAGTACCCAGATTAAACTGTGGGCACTCAGGATCTGATACATAATATATCTTTGGGTGGTAAAGACACTAATGATTTGGAAGAACCTTGGAGTTTTGAATACTAGAAAAATGACAGAGAATATCAAGACATTTGAACAAGTTACCTTTAATGTTTTTTCTTTCGTTTCTTCTACCTTTATTAATTATCAGTCTTTGGCAATCTGACTTCTGACCTCATTACCTAAACCTGCTTTCTTCAAATAATCTCTTAATGGCTAAAATGTAGTCTTTTTTGAGTCTAATCAATTTTAAGCAGTCTGGCATCTGGCACTCAAAATCATCTCCCTCCCCCCCCCCCATTCCCTCTCTTTCATGGGTTTTATGGTATCACTATCTTGTAGTTTACTTCCTTGTTGTATGATGGCTCCTTCTCCACATCCTTTGATAAACGTTATCTGCATAATTTCTTTTTAGCTGTGAATTTCTCCCAAGTTTTGTTCAAGGTACACTTCTCCCTCTACAATCTCTCTCTTCCTCTTTTAGCAACATGGTCAACTACTCAGGGTTTAACTACCATCTGTATGTATTTACATCCAAATCTATATATTGAGGTCCAGTCTTTTTCCTGAACTTCAATGTCACATCACCAAATGTCTAGACATATCAAAATGGATGATTAGGAGTCATTTCAAACTCAAAATGTCTAAACTAGGGGTGGGCCTCAAGGCCACATGTGGCCCTGTAGGTCCTCAAGTCTGTCCCTTTGACTGAATCCAAACTTCACAGAACAAATCATTTTATTAAGGCATTTACTCTTTCCCTCTACCAAGCTGTCCTGTCTCTGGATAAGGCACCACTAGCATGTCAGGGTGAGAATCTCCACATTATCCTTGATTGCTGTTTCACGAATAACACCTTGGAAGCACTGGAGTTCTCTCCAGATTCACTCATGATCTTGTCAGACAGGCAGACAGCTTTGGGTTAATAATCAGCTTTATTCTAGTCTAGTTTTCCCAAGTGATTGCTGGAAGAACCAGCTCCTACAGAATTCCCTAAACACCTTTCTAACAGGGAACAGCAAGAAGGGGAGGGGGTGAAATACCCTAAAATCTCGATGGGGTCAATCCAGACAGTCATAGCTTTGGGCACTCCCCTATATCTCCTCAAACCTCAATGGGGGCCAGTTGAGGCACACAGATTCCCCTATGGGTTCCCTGTAGTTTCTCCCCATTATTTTCCCATGGTTCCCCCCCCACTTCACTGGCCAGTGCCCACCTACTTTTATAGGGCAACAGACAAAGAAGGCATCTTGCCAATATTAAGTTCATAGATTAACTTTAGCAATATCATCATTCTGAGTAAGTGTAGGAAATACCATTTTTTTCACTCCCATATCCCACAGCAAAGCTTTAGAAGGACTGTCTGTCACTATGATCCTAAGAATTACTACATAGGATCCTTGAAACTATTCTGGGATACAACCTAGGATCCTTGAGACTACTCTGAGAGTTATAATCAAACACCTGGAAATTAGACATTCTCATGGCCATGAATTCTGAGAAACTAACTCTAAGAAGCATGACAAAATCCTCCTTACATACAACTGTCCACATTTTCCACTCCATATGTCTTTCTAATCAGTGAAAGTCTTGCCATTTCTACACCTTTGCAGCTAATTAGACAAAAGAGCAAAAAAAATCCTCTGGCTATATACTCACACCATGCTAATAATCTCAAGATGATATTTGAAAATGACCTATCACCTACATATGTCTTTAATGATATGTAATATATATTTTTTATTTATGGCTATGAATGAATATGAGATGCCAAAGATCACTACAGAAAGCAACATAAACCGGTTGCTCATCTATGTTTCCGAATACCTGTATGCTGTAAGGGTAAACCACATACATAGATAATTGGCTAAAATTTCTCATTTTCATACAAAATTTTGACCTGATATAGATGTAACCTTAATATAAGATTTTTCTAATTAGATTTCAATATCAAGTTTCTTGAAAGTCAAGGCCTCT
>JAQQSW010024186.1:0-10135 GCA_028646575.1 Pseudocheirus occidentalis | reverse complement strand
AGGACAGAATTTCCAACAATTTCTGAAACGTCCCTATATATACTTCTTTCATTTTGTACTATGTATTTATGTGAAGCAGTGTTCTCAGCATTGTCTCTTATA
Organism: Pseudocheirus occidentalis; assembly: GCA_028646575.1. NCBI lineage: Eukaryota > Metazoa > Chordata > Mammalia > Diprotodontia > Pseudocheiridae > Pseudocheirus > Pseudocheirus occidentalis. The sequence goes on along the minus strand of JAQQSW010024186.1, from coordinate 10,033 downwards.
AAATTGAAATATCGATGAACTCTGAAAAACATTGAATATACTCTCCATCTTGCAGAATCAAATATTCTGCCAAGATTTCTTTATGTAAAAATAAACAAACACTTCCATCTCATTAGTATGTAAATTTGCGTTTGTCTTTAATAAATGGTAAAATGATACACCAAAGAATTGTTTTAAAATAAATTTCTTTATCAGTAAATGTTTAATTTGTATGCCTATTTTATATATCTATATACCTAGAGTTGAGTAAAAATTTCTTGGGTGAAAAGGGGTCGGGTGTGGAAAAAATTTAAGAAGTCCGCCTTAGAATTCTAAACTAGAAGAGAAGCCCCCAAGGACCAGTGCAGAAAGTAGCAAGAGATCCAAGTCAAGCTGTCAGTCTCCCAGCTGCAGTTTTGGACAGAAGGTTTCCAGGTGCTTAAATGACGCCATCCAGGTGCACAGGAACTAGTTGAAATCCAGGGGGATCGCCAGCTTTAGGGAGATCACAGGCCACAATGAAGGCTTTAACAATGGGGGTGTCACTGTAGCGGCAGTTGGGGTATTTCCCAGATGTGAGGTCACATTGGGTCATGGAAACTGCGTTAGGGCTCTGATGACAATTCTTCTGGCCGTTCTTACAGGTTATGTTGGGGGATCCACAGACAACGGCCACATTTGCAAAAGAGTCATGGAGGAAGGTGTTAAAGGGTTTGCAGCGGTGGGTGTAAGAGTTTATCCTGCCCATGGCTTGGTTGCACTGGAGAGGGTTGGGCTGGACATGCTGAACTTGAAACCACTGGGCAGGAGTCAGGTTTGGAGGCTTTGCGCCGACTGGGACCTCCCACAGCCCCAAAAAGAGAAGGAAGAGGGGGCATGAGCCTGCCAGAGCTGGTGCCATCTCTCCTACAAGGGAGGAAAAATGAAGGGGGCAGGGGGCAAAAAGCTCTATGTTCAAGAAATCAGTGGCCCCCTGCTCTGGTTTCAGTTACTGTCTCCTTAGCCAGCTGGGCACCCATCCCCATTTACCTCAATGGATCCCTAGACCCACTCATGCCCACTTATTCCACAATCTCCCTCTCTGATCTCATTTCATCTAATCTCCTCTCTATCCGCCTCCCTCACTGTAACACTATGTTCCCCTTTACCCCCGTGATACTATTTTCCTGTTTTCCACTGTTCTCCTATGTCCTGCATTGTGGGTTCATTGAGAGCAGGAGCTGCTTGTTTTTCTTTCACTACCCAGCCCTTAGCATAGTTCCTGGTACAGAGTAGGTGGTTTAAAATGCTTCCTGACTGTATTTCTGTCCACTGTACCCTATGCTCTCCTCTCTACATTTAAACACAACATTCCCTTCCCTGTTCACATCACTGTGCTCCCGTCTCTACACACCCTACTGTGCCTTTATCTTCATTCCCCTACTGACATCAATCCTCTTTGCCCCACTATGCGCCTAGCTCCTCTCACCCTGCTATGCCCCTTCTCTATTCACATTACTGTATTCCTCTTTCTTCACACCCAACTTTGCCTTCATCTTTATTTTCCTACTACCCTTTCTGCCCCCCTTACTCACTCTGCTCCTGTCTCTCCCCCATCCCTACATACCCGATGGTGGCCCTTGCTTACTTATATCACGACGCTCCCATCCCCACCGAATTATATAATTACCTTGTGAAAAGTCATCTTTTCTCTTTATCCATCCTTTCCTTCCCTTCCCCCCCTCCCCCGCCCAGTCCAACAACACTTTCCTCCCTAAATCCTATCCTACTCCAACCCCAGAAAACCATCACTTTTCATCACCCAGTCTTACTGAGAACAGCTTCTTGCTGCAAGTTGAATCCAGATGGCTTTTGAGAAAATCCTGCAGTATATTTCTTGTTGGTTGTAGTTCTTACAGAGCCAGCCTACTACATGGTCGGCCAGAAGGAAATGGGGACATTCTCAGGGTTGGTGGAGAGAAGTGGTATTTTTGTGGCTGTCACTTGCACCATACCTCTCAGAATAGTGACTGAAATCAGCCACTTCCCCATTTAGAGATCGAAGTCTCTCCCCGCCCCCCTCCCTTCCATGCCACCTGAACCAATATATGCCATTTATGCCAGTGTTTACCAAAGGAGTTAATATACCTGTCTAGACAAGTTCAGTAATGACAACACCCTAAAACATACTCATTTTGTTACATGAAGAAAAAAAATTTAATGGAGCACTCCCTTTCCTGATGTGTCAGCCAAGTATGAAGGCCTGGAAAAGGGCCATGATTTATCTCTCCCTGCTGGCATTTCTCGCCAGGGACACCTATAGGGCTCCTTGTGGTGTCATCAAGTGCTCTTGTCTCCCTGCCTTGAGAGAGCTATACCATGCTTGTCTCTACAAGTCACTGTATATATGATTTCCTAATTGGGGTGACACTGTTTACTCAGAGGATATGAAAGAAGAAGAGTTGACTCATCAAGGTTTTATGTGGATTCTGTACTATTTGGCCCCTTCATCTCCATCCCCAATAGTTATTCTAATGATGATGCAGTGCTTCCTATGACTATTATCTGGGCCTCTTTTTTTTCTGTCCAGAAAAATTATTAAGTGCCTACTATGTGCCAGCTATCATGCTAGGCATTGAGGATACAAAGGATACATTCAGTTGGGTGGCACAATATGTATCCACAGAAGTAAATACAAAATAAATAACAAGTTATTTTTGCAGAAGGAGAGGAGAGAGGGCAATAGCAATTGAGGAGTGGGAGGTCAGGGTAGGCCTTCTGTAGAAAATGGCCCTTGAGCTAAGCCTTGAAAGCAATTAGGAATTCTAATTGGAAGAAGTGAGGAAAAGAGTATATATCCAGCAATGGGCAACAGCCTGTGTTAGAGCACGGAAGTAGGAGATGGGGAAGAGCAAACAGGCTACTTTGACTGAAATGTAGTCTGCATTAGGAGAGTTATATTCAATAAGTCTGGAAATGTAGGCTGCCACTAAATGGTGAGTGGTTTTAAATTCCAAACAATGGAACTTGTCTTTTCTCCTAATGTAAGAAGGAGCATCTTGAGTGGAAGAGTGACATGGTCAGACCTGTGCTTTAAGAACATCACTTCAGCAGATGTGTGGGGAATGATTTGGAGATGGGAGTGACTGGTAACAGGAAGAACAGTTGAGAGGTTTTTGTAATTTCTTGGGTAAGAGGTGATGAGGACCTGAAAATTATGGTGATAGCTGTGTGAGTGTGGAGAAGAGGAAACATGTAAGACATGTTGTGGAGCAGAATGGATCAGACTGGCCATGGACTGGATGTGAGGGTTGAAGGAGAAGGAAGAGTTGAGTGTGAGGCCAGGGTTGCAAACCAGTTTTAACTAGAAATACGGAAGTTAGGAAGAGGATAAGGTTTTAGGGAAATGAGAGTGATTTCTGTTTTGAGATGCTTATAAGACAAGAAGTTGAGAATGTCCAAAAGGAATCTGGAGGTGCAGGAGTGGGCCTCAGGACAGAATGGGGCTACATATAGAAATCTGAAAGTCACATACTTAGAGAGAATAACTGAATTTATGGGAGCTAATAAGATCACTGAGAAAAAAAAGTTGATAGAGGGAAAATAGCTCAGAACAGAGCCCTGGAGTATGGCCACAGAAAGGGGGTGAGACATAAAGGATAATCCAACAAAGAAGACTGAAGGGTGGCCAGACAGGTAAAATAACCAAAAGAAGTAGGTATTACCAAAACCCAGAGAGAAGTGAGTATACAGGATGAGAGGGGAGTCAAAGGTGTCAAAAGCTGTAGAGAGGTCAAGAAGTATGAAAACATATGAAAGTATTTGGAAATTAAGTGATCACTGCTAATCTTGGAAAGAGAAGATTCAGTTGCATGATGGTGTCAGAAACCAAACTGAAAAGGGCTGAGAAAGGAGAGGAAAGAGGAGGCAATGAGTAGGAGACATTCTGTTTTTGTTCTTGGCTGTGGAAGGCAGAAGATATCAGATGAAAGCTTAAAGTGAAGTGACTTGGCCATGGTCACACAGTCTTCAGGCTTAGATCTGGGACTTGAATAGCAGATCCATTATGCCATGAACTGAGCTCTACTGATTCTTCTCAGAACTCCATGCTGACTCTGTATCAAAGCGGCAAAGTATTATAGGAAATCCTAAGTGGCAGTGAGAAGATAAGGTAGCATTCAGTGTTACCGTGGAATAGCAGCATTAGTAGGGATTTGGAGTCAGTGGTCTTGGGCTCAGACCTTGTGTGACTTTGGGGAAGTCCCCTAACTTCTCTGGTCCTCAATTTCTTCATACAGAAAATCAAGAGGTCCTTTCTGGTTATAAATCAAAGTATGGGATCCATTTTCTGATTCTCAGATTGGAGCCCAGATTCTCCTTCTTCTGTTATGACACTATTCAAGATCCTCAATACTTCCTTCATTATGGCTTAAGCTCAGCATCAGTCATTGGTCGACGAGCAACAGTCAATGGTATAACCACTGATGGCTAGATAACCTGTTGTTGATTGAGAACTCAGCCAGCTATAGACGTGGACCGAAGGAAGCAGATGGAGTAATTTCCTCCTGTTTCATGTATTTAGTTGTCTCCCTGCTGAATCGCTTCTAGGACTTCATTAGTATACAGTAACTGCACAGGTATTCAGTGGGATGGAATGTTAGCTTAGATGAAAGCTTACAGCACCTAGGAATTTAGGGTTAGGGTTAAAATTCTGGTCAGTAAGCTAGGGCAGAGGTTTGGGGCAGGATTTTTATTGGGGGCCCAACAGAGACAGGAAACCAAAAGGGAGAGAACTACCACTGTGGATCAAGAGAAGGGCAATTGTGGTGTGGGGCAGAGGGAGTCAGGCAATCTGCTGTACCAGGATGAGCTGGAAAAGGGACATGCCACTAGATGGCAGAAGAGGTTAAGGGACATTGCACCATGACACTTCACTAACCTGCCTTTTCTGGGGCCTGAGCTCTTGGACCACACCTTCCTTTGCTTTCTTAAGAACTCTGAACTCTGAGTAAATGTGAACCTAGGTATAGAGAGCTATGCACATGATAAGGGAGATGCCAAGACATTTTATGCCTAAGAATCCTTGATTCACAGCAGCCTGTTCATCAGTAGAAGTTATTGACTCGAGACAACATACGGGTAGAGACTGGTGGTGGGGTGGGGAGGGAGGCTAGTAAGAGAGCTAAATTTTATTCCTAGCTAGAACTGCTTATTTATTCTTGAAATGCAACGTTTCCCCATCCTGATTTCCTCCAACCTTTGTCACTGAGTTTACCCTTTATTTGAGAGGCTGGATGGCACAGTGGATGGAACCATGGACTTGGGTTCAGATCCCTCTTTAGACACTCACTAGCTTGCGACCATTGGCACATCACTTAACCTGTCTGAGCTCAAGTTTGAAAAATGAAGGGAAACTATCTGTAGTACAAACCTCACAGGGCTATTGGGAGGCTAAGAGGAGAGAATAAACACAATGTGCTTTCCAAGCTTTAAAGTCTTGTGTGAATGTTAGCTATTATTTCCTCCTCCCCTTCTCCATCTGAATTGCCTTTGTGGGAGACGAAATTAAATCAACACATTTCCCAACTGCTTTGGAGCAAAGAAGCAAAACCAACGTGTCTGAAAATATTCATACTCTATGTGTATACAGGGACAAAGTCAGGGACTGGGTCTATTTTATATATATATATATATATATATATATATATATACAGAGAGAGAGAGATGAAATTTAGTTAAATATTTTCCAATTTCATGTAAAATTTTTTTCAACAATAATATTTTTTTATATTTTGAGTTTCAAATTTTCTCCCTCCCTCCTGCTCCTCTGCCCTCTGTGAAGAGGCCAACAATTTATTTTGATTACATATGTGAGGTCATACAAAACGTATTTCCCTGTTAGCCATGTTTCTACAACTTAGTCTTAAAGACTTGCCTAAAGCATGGCTAAGAGGTTAAATAACTTGGTCAGGGTCTCTGAGTCAGTATTTGTCCAAGGGAAGACTTGAACCCAAGTCTGAAGCTGGTTGTCTATCCATTATAACTTACTCTTTCTCTGTATGCCTACACATTAAACTTGAAATGGAAAATGGAATCTATTACCTGCACATGTATAAACCAAAATCTACTTATACCTTCATCACCATCTGGATTCTACTGGTGAAGAGAGATTTTCCCTGCATGGCTTATCCAGATCACAGGCTGAGATCCTCTTTGGCTCATTGTGCAAGCACACAGCCATGAAGAAGAGTGTTCAGTGCGATCTGTTTTTTTTCCCTTCATTTGCGCCGGCTGCATTTTTAAAGAGTATTTTCATCAAGAAGAGAAAATGTCAAGGATAGGGGAACAAGAGGAGGTAGGCAGAAGGCCAAGGTGGAAAGGTCATAGAGGAGCTGCAGGAGGCCAGCACTGGGGGTTGGGGGGAGAGAAGAAAAGGGGAAAATGGGCCAGAAAAGAAGCTGCCTCTGTGCATGGGAACTGAGGGAGCTGGCCTAGTCCCGCTACCATCCCATCGACCATGTCGCTGATGGTGGCCTAGTCTCTCCCCAGGGGGCCCGCAGCTGGCGGTTAAAGTAGCTGGGGTGAGTGTTGTGCAAATCCTAACCCATGCCAAGTGGACCTCTGCCTCTTTTTTAGGGTAGGCCAACAGCAGCTGTCTCTCGCTGCTTTCATCTGTGTGTGTGTGTGGGAAGGTAAAGATGTGGTGTCAGAGACATGAGCAACTGACTGTCATTTACTCTTCTGAAATGAATCTGAATTTTAAAATTTTCTTCTTGATATCACCTTGATTTCTGGCTATACACTTTTACTCTCCTCTACCCAGCAAGCCATACCTCATAACAAAAAAAAGAAAAGAAAAGAAAGAGGGGATCAGGGAGAGAAGCAGCTTAACAGAATTAAGCAATACACTGACCAAGTGTGACAGTGTAGGGACTGTTCCATACCCATAGTCCCCTACTTCGGTTAAGAAAGGAGACTGACCTCCATGTGTCTTTTGCTTCCCTCATAGCCTTTGGGTGGTGAGCATAGATATTTAGGAAAACTCTAAAGACATGGATGGTCTATCAAGGTAGAATCACATTCAGTCCTGCATATTCCATTTTTTTTGTGTGTGTGTGGAAAGGTTAACTGATGTATAGAGAAGGAAAACAATCTATTTTTATTATGTACCAAGGTAGTGTCAGAGATGGGACTATTTTTTGTGGAAAGGTTAACAGATGCATGGAAATGGAAAGTGACCTACTTTTATTATGTAGCGAGATGGTGTCAGAGATGGAACTAGAACCCAGGTTTCCTGGATGCCTATGGTTCCCTCCCCATTGGATACCGTGTCTCCTATTCCCCATGACTCACGGGGCCTGGAGGAGAGATAGGCACACTGGGTTCCATTCTGGTGGCTCCAAGACCATTCCAACAGAAGCCCCAATGACCTCTCATCTTTTGAGGTTTATGAAATCTCTCTATACCATCCTCTCCCTGTCCTTGCTGCTATCATCTGCTAAATCTCCAGGGCACTCTCAGTTTTCTCAGGGACTTCCATCTCCAGCTCACCATCTTTCTTTCCACCCTAGCCCTGCCATCATCTTTGGAAGCTTTAATGTTCAAGTCAAAGAACATTCTGACAACCTGACCTCTGAATTCCTTTACCTTCTCAACTCAAAACCTCCTTCTGCACCCCAGTTTGGACACAAGATGATAAAACCATATCCTGGACCCTGCCCTTTACAAGAATCGTGCTGCTTCCAGAATCTCCAGTTTGGAATTCTACTCTCAATCAATCAATCAGTCAATATGTGCCAGATAGTATACTAAACTCTGGAGACACAAAGATGGGGGGAAAAGCCCTGCCCTCAAAAAGCTCACACTCTCTGAGACCACAGCCTCTGATCCTTCTATCTACCTCCCCGTCTCCATTCTGAATTTGCTATTTGCCCTTATCGGAGCTGCTGGTTGATGTGTTCATCCTCTCCCAACCCATCCTCCACTAAGGCATCATTGTCCTTAGTCCCTGTAGTTTTGCGTCAACTTTGATGCCTCACTAGACACCACTCCATTGAGGAAGCATGCACAGGATGGTGAAAAGGTTAACTTTGGCATCAGAGGAGCTGGCTCATAATCCTGGCTCTACCAGTTACTATTTCTGTGACAACGGACATTTCACTGAACCTCCTAGTTATTTTTTTTATCAGTAAAATGAGAAGGTTGGACTAAATTACCTCCAAGGTCCCTCCCATTCCTAACCTGTATCCAGATTATCCCTAGATAATTCCTATCAGTCAATAAGCATTTATTAAGCCCCTAAGATATTCCAGGCACTCTACTAAGTGGTGGGTATATAAAGAGATTAAAAAAAACAACCCATCCCTGTCCTATAGGACTTCTTAATTTAATGGGAGAGACACCAAACACAGGCATACATACGGACAAGCTATACTCAGGAATACTTAAAAGAGGGAAGACATTGTAATTAAGATGGGCTTCTTATAGGAGACAGGATTTTGGTTGGGATTTGGAGTCAGGGAAACCTGTGGTGGAAATAAGGAAGGAGAGTGTTCCAGGTATGAGGGACAATTAGAGAAAATGTCAAGAGCCAAAAGATTGAATAGTTGGTTTGAGAAAAGATAAGGAGACCAGTGTTGTTGCACCAAAGAGTACATGGAGGGAGTACAAGGTATAAGAAGACTAGAAAGAGAAGTAAGGTTATTGAAGGGCTTTGAATGCCAAACAGAGAATTATGTCCTGATTCCGGAGTTGATAGGGAGCCACTGGAATTTACTGAGTGGGGGTAAGGATGGCATGACTAAGTTTACTATTTAGGAAAATCACTGTGGCAGCTGAGTGAAGAATGGACTGAAGTGAGGAGGGATGAGTGGCTGAGAGGATAATGTTACCCTCAATAGGAAGTGGGAAATTTTGAGGGAAAAGCAATGAATTCCATTTTGCACAGGTTAAGTTTGAGGTGCCTACTGTATTGTCCAGTTGGAGATGTCTCAATAAACAGCAGGAGAAGTGAAACTAGAGGTCAAGAGAAAGGCTAGGCCTGGATCAGGAGATTTAAGAACCATCCTATAGAGATAGTATTTAAATCCATGATGAGATCACCAAGTGAAGTGAAGAAAAAAGAGCCCTGGACAGAGGGACACAGAAAGTTAAAAGGTGTGACCAGAATGAAGATCTTGAGATGAGATTGAGTTGGAACAGTCTGATAAGTAGGAGACCCTCCCCATTGTTTTGTTACTCTAAGTCAAGAGATCCATAAATGCCATAGATTACTAGAGAAAATCATGAAATTGAGCCAATTCTCTACCTCTCCGCAAGAGAGTCACTGGGGTTCCAAGTGTGGACAAGGTCCAGGGACTGTGTCTTTATTATTACATGGTAAGTTGAACTGGTCTGGCCATTAAGCTCAGTGGGCTAGGGGGAGGTAGTGTGATCCTCCTCTTTGGAGGCATTTAAGCACAGGCTGTGTGGCCACTTGTCAGGTATGCTATAGTGAGAATACCTTTTCAGAGGTCCCTTTTAACTCTCAAATCCTGTGATTCTGTAATGCAGCTGACTTTGTATTTATCTTTGAGTTTGTGTTGATCTTTCAACAGGTTAACCTGGTAGCTCCCCAGTGATAACTGAAAAGGATCCCACCATCCCCTGGTGGTCTAGTGGTTAGGATTTGGTGCTCTCACTGCCGTGGCCTGGGTTCGATTCCCGGTCAGGGAACCATAAAAATGAAGAGGATCCCAAAGAGGGTTAGGGCTGCCTGAGACCCCAAAACACCAACATACTGGGTCCTGCGGAAAGAATTCCACTCAAGTCTTCTCAGCCAAGGAAAAAGTAAAGTTTATTGAAAGTTCAAGTTTGCCATGTGGGGTGCTAGGCCATTTAAAGGTGCTCTCACAGAGCAAGTCTATACTAAGCTATTCTAAGGCGCTCTCACTGAGCAAGTCTATACCAAACTATTCCATGGCACTCTCACACACGTGGAGGGAAGATGGGGTTCTATATACAATAAGGTTGTGGGAGGAGTCTAGGGGTGGTCCAGAGGAGGAGATTGGGGAGGGTCTTCAGGAGGAGTCAGATG
>JAQQSW010024185.1:0-10136 GCA_028646575.1 Pseudocheirus occidentalis | reverse complement strand
GCATTTGGTGTGGGAGTTCTGAGTTCTGGGCTCTCTTCCTCCCATTCCATGCTTTGACCCTTTTTATCCACAAAAAAGGATTCTAGAGTTTTATTGGCATTTTTATTTTGCCTCCTTTTCCTCATGTTGGCCAGTCAATTAACTGGTTGGTTTTTTTAGGTGTGTGAAACTCTGCTTCCAGGGCGGAAGCTCTGTTCCAAATCGCTGGGGTTTTCCCAACTGCCAGAGCTATTAGGGGGGGTGTTGCAAGTCCCCCCAGCTTTGGCTTGCTGAAAGTATACCCCAGGACCTCCACCTGAGACCACTATCTGGATCCAGGCCGCTCAACGCAAGACCACTTGGCCCTGATCAAGCGATTCAGACCCCCTGCTGAGTCTGCAGGCCAGTGGGTCTAAAGCAGCCTCGTGGGGGCCGCTGTCAGTTCCAGCAGTTCCCTTCCCCCACTGCTTCCTTGCCCCGGGGGCAGATTAGCCGAACTGCTTTACCACCCGTAAATTAATTTTCAAAGTTTCACTTTCACTAAATGGCTCTGAGGATTTGAAGATTCGCTTAGGCAGGTGCTTTAGATTTTCTTTGAAGTAGACTCAAACTGGGGTTTGGGAGGCTCTGCTCCTTGTGGCCACCCTGGGTCCTTGCCTGGCCTCGGCTGCGGTTTGGCGCTGGCTGGGTCTCTGTGAGCTGCCCCTCTCCCGTTCCTCACGCCTTGGCAGATGTGGAGGTGCTGGAGGCTGTAGAATGCTGCTGACTGGCTATGGTGTTCTCTCGACTCAGCTCAACCCAGCTCCTTCCCACCATCCCAGGCCTGGCCGTGGTTTTGGCTTCAGGCTGTTCCAGCCTCCATTCCACCTGCCACGATGACCCCCTGCTGCCACGCTGCCTTCAGCGAGAGATGGCTTCTCTGTATTTTTGTGAGTCTGAGAGTCCTAGACTTTATCTGGGTTCATAATTATATGGGTGTTTAGGGTGGCGGTGTGGGAGCTGCGGTACCTTGATGCTTCTATGCTGCCATCTTGGCTCCGCCCCTCCAAATAAACTACATTTTCAAGTAAGACTAAGATACCAGAAAACAAACTTTTTTTTGACAAATGGACATATTTGTTCAATTATCAGAAGACAAGAGACATGCAATGATATCACTTTTTCAAATTAAATTTATCATATATACCTACTCTTCACAAGGCACAGAACACGCTAGGTGATTTCTTAGTTATGAAACAACTTTATTCTTGTATAGGAGGGTGGGATATTTCATAATCAATGTGATAGCTTTACATGACAGTTCACCTTCTTCTGGCATCAGAAAAGCAACTCGACATAGATAGTAGGGACCACGTGGTTCAAGAGGGGAGTTCACAAATAATGTTACTGAACCAAAACCAAAACCAAAACCTCCATAACAGAAAGGTAAACTTGATTTCCTAGGAGGCATGATGATGACATGATGCAGTCTGGCCTTCTAAAACAGAAATTTATTGGGCAGTACCAGTGTTACATTCTGCCTGGAGACGTGTCACACATTCCATGTCTCCTGAGCAGAATCTCTTTTCTAACACCCATGAAAGGGGGCAAAGTGTGGAGATAATATAATAATAGGTGAGCAAAATTTAGGATCCAAAATCTCTCCTTATTATTGTAAACTATTTCCAAAGTGTGTTTGCCTCCTAAAAGAAGTTCAAATCACTTTATACTTCAAGTCTAGGAGCATTGTGTAGAATATTGGGACAAATTTTATTACAATGTCAAAATGATGTTTCTCTAGCAACATCTTTAGTTTTCTTCTAAAGGAGTCTAATCTTTTGTGTTAGTACAATAAGGCTAGAGGTCTTTATGCATTTCACTGGTGAAAATTGTGCTTATTCCAACGTCAAGGTGTTGTCTCACTAACAAATTCATGTTTTTATTTTGTTTTGCTTTCCCTCTATAGGGAAACTCAAAATAAAGGGAGACACTGAAAGTCTGGGAAGCATTATGTAGAACTATGTATAAAAGAGGAATTTAATTGTAATGATTATTTTCCAAATAGCAATCTCAAATTCAGTTCCTTTTTTTGAGGATGAGAGATAATAAACTGTGGTGAGAACCTTCTTTGTTTTCTATATTTCTGTATAGGGCCCTGTAATTCTTTTAAGTCTTCTACCTTTTCTGTATGGAAATAGAAGCTTTCCTCTGCACATATGGATTTGTTACTTTGAATGCTTTCATGGGATCTAGAGAACTCAATAAATATAATTTCTAGAAGACTAAGTATAAGACAAAAAACTTTTTTTTGAAGTAAACTGGGTTTAAAAAAATAAGCCAAAAGAGAATAGCACGTTTGGAGATTACTTCCTATTTAAGCCTAGGCAAGTCAGCATTGCCCAAATGGAACTGACAAATTGGTTCCCCAATGAAGCCACTACTACTACTACTACTACTACTACTACTACTACTACTACTACTACTACTTCTCCTACTCACAGATTGTTGTTCATCCTTCATTCTTTCATAGGACCAATGACAACAGGAGGGTGAGGTCTTGACTTGCAAGTGAATTGGATTTAAGTGAGGCACAGCTATGCAAAGTTATCAGCCTCATTCTCTCCTCCAAAATTATCCAGCAGCAAGGCATATATCACGAAGACTGGGGATGGCCCCCAAAGCCCTGATGCAGTGTCTTCAGTTTATCTGAGGCAATACCCATTCAGTGATTAAAGGTTAGAATCAAGGCACAAGATGACCTAGTTTGCCTTCTCAAAAGAATCAGTATGGGAGGAGAAGACACTCAGGGTTTCTGGCCAGAACAGAAACAACTACTACTTACATTCATTCTGAGCCATCAAAACCCAGACAATGGGCAAAGGAAGCTTGGACTGGGCCCTGTTATTGGACAGTCAGTGAGAGGCAGAGTGATTTGGGTTTCAAATGGAGATACTTGACTATATCTTAAATCATATCCTTTAATTAGAGAAATAATATGATCAGAACTGTTGTTAAAGATTTTTAACTTATCATTTATGTGAAGTTGGATTTGAAAGACAGGAAGTGAGGAACCCATTCAGGAAGCTACTTTAATCATTTGGGTGAGAGGTGATTAGAGCTTGAACTAGGGTGGTGGTTGGGTAAGTGGAGAGGAAAGGCTAAATGACAAAGATGTGGAAGTACAATTGGTGAGACATGACAGCTGATTGAAGTGTGTGTGTGTGTGTGTGTGTGTGTGTGTAGGAATAGAAAAATATTAGAATACATTTTTGAGGTTGTGATCCTGTATGATTGAAAAGATGGTGGTGATCTCAGTAGAAATTGAGAACTTAGAGAAAAGAGTAATTTGTGGGGAAAGATAATGAGTTATTATTTAGACATTAGGAGTTTGACTAGCCTATGAGGCATCCAGTTCAGCAGTAATGGGGGACTATAATTTGTCAGGAGGTAGAAGAAACTTATAAATGTAGATTTGTGACTAACTTACATGAAGGAAAATGTCTTTCCCCTGAAATTTGCCTATAGTTTACTTTTCAGCATGAAAAATTCATGCATTAAACCCAAGCATCTTTGCTAGATAAAATGGTAATGATCCTTCTGAAGGAATGGGATTTGTGAGCCTAAGTGCTGTTTTATGTGCCACAGTCTTATACAGATATGAAACAAACCATGGAATATTTGATAATAACTAGCAATGTGAATAGACCTCATGGGAATATGCAGTTTCTTACAGCAACAGAAAAGGACCTACCATAGTCTCCAGACCAAGTCATACCCTCACAACAATAATGATTAGACCAGGACTAAAAACATTTCATTGTGGTTCATTTCTGATTTATTAGAGAACCTTTTTCTGTCGTATTCTTCAAGATTCTTAATGGCATGCATTGATATTTTTTTCCTTTTAAGTAGTATAATTTGTAACGTATTAGCCTTATGATTTCAAATGACATGAAGCCTTCCTTGACCTTCCTGCAGTAACTCCTTATGACTACTAATCAGGTTCTCAGCATCAGGTGTCAGGAGTACAACATGGTTTAAGAGGATCTTATAATCTGAATCTACTCCTGAACATAGACATTAATTTTACATGTTGGATAAGTGGTCCTTTATACATGAGGATGACACAATTGCTTTTCCAACAATAGGAAATGAGCCATTAAATTGTTTGCCCATGAGTAATGATAAACTTTTCCTGAACCAAAAATACTGTCCTACCCAGTTATATTTAGAACAAGTGGCTACCACCTATAAGCACTCCAGGAACACATTCTTCAGTGAGTCAAGGAAATGGAGAAAATGTAACCTTGTTGTTACTGTTTATTTTTTAAATTAACATAGTGTGTTAATGAATGGAATTGTAATAGCTGAGGCAGTGACAAGTTTTTATAATATTTATTCCATGTGAAAATTAATCAAAAGGATTTATTCTAAATCTATGAGGTTTCATTGTGCTAGCCACAAACACAAAAGTAGTATAGTTCCTGTCCAGAAGAAACTTAGATTCTAAAAGGTGTGTCATCATACACACATATAACTTTATTAAGTAATTCTTTGTTAGTTTGATTGGTGTGACTCCAGATAAGTAAATAAATTTAGGTAGAATTATAATTTTTTTATTATACTGGGCCAAACTATCCATGGGAATTATCAATTTTTCCAGTTATTTAAATCTATCTTTATTTGAATGGAAAGTGTTTTGTTATATATTTCTGTATTTTCTGGGTATGTCTTTGTAGGTAGATTTTCACATATCTTATTTACCATTTTAAGGAAAATTCTGTTTATTCCTATGGCTTTTAATGTGTATGTATTTTATTTTTTAAGAACAGGAATGGGTATTTTATTTTCTTAAAGGCTTTTTTTTCATTTATTGACATAACCATATTTTAATTGGTTTTGTTTTTAATAAGATCAATTCTGCCTATAGTTTTACTGATATTGATTCAGTCCTGCATTACTGGTAGAAATCCAGCCTGGTCATAGTGTATGATATTTGTGGTATATTATTGTAGTCTCATTGCTAATATTGTATTTTAAAAATTTGCATCAATATTGATTAGAGAAATTGGTCTATGATTTTCTTTGTTTTAACTGAGGCTAATTTAGATATCAAGACCATACTTGCATCACAGAAGGAATTTGATGGTGATATTTCCCTATTTTTAAACAATTTATTAAGGATTAGAATTAATCTTTCTTTAAATATTTTACAGGATTACAATCACAAAGTAATTGTAAATCTGTTGGGTTCTGGGATGTTTTTCTCAGAGAGTTTATGAGTTGTCCAATTTCTTTTTCTAAGATAGGGTTATTTAAATATTCTGTCTTCTGTTACACTGGGCATTTTGTATTTTTTATAAATAATCATTTCATTTAGATTATTAGCATATAGTTAAGTGAAATAGCTCCTAATAATTACTTTTACTTCTTAATTCGTTGTGAATTTACCTTTTTCATTTTTTATACTGTTAATTTTTTTGTGAAGCATTTTCAATGCACAGTAGATGAGTTTATATTTGATTCAGGACATAATAAAGATCCACCACAGTTCCTTGAGTAGGGGAGTGGCATGGTCAGATTTCTTCCTTTCAGAAAATGGGGTAGATTGGCAAGAGGAGAGATGAGTTTCAGAGATCAACCAGAAGGCTATACAATAGTTCAAAAGAGAGGGGATAAGTTTATAAACTAAGGTTGTGGCTACATGAATTGAGTAAGTGAGTAACATATGTATTGGTAATTAATTTAGCAGTTACTTAGCCTTTATTAACCCCTTCTTCTGTGAAAGAAACAGGTGTGAACTCTGTCTCCTGTTGCTGATGTAACAGGAAGGGGTTGGCTGACACAGGAAGCTAGTATGTGTGATGTGTGTGTATGTGTGTGTGTGTGTGTGTGTATTTAAGAAGAGCCCAGAGAAGAAAACGAATCAAGAATTTTTACTCTTGCTGGAAGAAGAGGTTCTGTTGAGAGCTCTGGAGAAGGCTGGAGTTGCCTGGAAAGGTGAAGTGGTTGCTGCTTTCTGGAAGGCCAAAGTGGCTGCTATCCGGAAGGCGGAGATTTCTTCTGGGTTCTAGGTCTAGCCAAACTGCTAGAGGACTGAAGAAGCATGACCAGGATAAGACTTTGTTTATCTGTGGCTTGGTTGATCCTTGAGTTCCAGGCAACAGAAGTTGTGAAGGTTTTGAGATATCCTGGACCCTGTGAACTTCAGTGTGTAACAAGAATTGCCTGAAGGACTGGATGAGAACCTGGGAGCTGTCTGCCTCTGAATCCAGGTAACTGTTTGGTAGATTCAGGTAGGAGCTGGGACCATGGAAGGGGATCCAGGGAATCTGAGAGACCACCCTGAGTGAAGATGAAGAAAAGGCCTCTCTTTGGATATTGAATGCATAATGAAATTGAAGGGTTTGTGTAATTGTCCAATGACTTTATTTAGTGATTTATGATAATTGTGAATCTAGATTTGTGACTGATTAAGTTAATCTATAATTGCCCCATGAGTGGAAGATTGATTATTGTATTGTGAGATGACTGAAGGACTGAGTGAGGAGGCAAACCTCCTTAGGGATATCAGATGATTATTCTTTTGTTCCTAATACTGTAACTACTTTGGTGAAAACCATGTGGCCATTCTAATGTTAAGCTGCTGTGAGCACTATATTGTGATTTTCTGTGATAAGATGTAATGTTGTGAATATTATATTGTGATCTGTTTTGAATGTTTGCCTTGATTTGTAAAGGAATAAATGGGAATGTTCACCATCCTGTGTAATCAGAAAAAAAGCTGTTGACAGTAGCATTCTTTTGGGAAGCTGCTTGTCCATGGCATTACAGCATATGTGAGAGAAGCTGTGGAAATATAAATTATATTTTGCAACAAAATGCATATTTGGATAAATACAACCAATGGACGGCTATATCTAGTGATTAAGAGTAAGGCAACAAGGACAACATTGAAGCTCAAAATTGTGATGATAAGTAAAATGGTAGGGCTCTTGATAGTTAAAATCATTCAAAAGTGGGAAGTTCAAGAAAGAAACAGAATTGAGGGGAATTATAATGAATTTAAATCTGATTATCCTGAGTTAGAGATACATTATTTCAAAATATCCAATAGATACTTCATAATGTAAGACAAGAGCTCAGGAAGCAGACTATGGATAGAGCTGACAGTTATCAACATATAAATGAATATTAAACCCATAGGAACTGATGAGATTACCAAATGAGAGCATGGAGAAAGAAAAAAAACATTAAGAATAGACACTTGGATTACACTCACACTTAGTGGGTGTAACAAGTGAAACAGTGGAGATATGTCAAAGGGAAACTATGATAGAGCAGTGTCATGATGTCCCAGAAATGAAAAAAAATATATATCAAAGAGGAAAATGAGTTCAACTGTGTCAGATAACTGCTTTCTTCTCTCTAGGTTTTTGGAACACTACACCCTCCTATTTATCAGACCACTACTCAGTCTCCTTTGTTGGATACTCATCCAGGTCATGCCTTCTAACTTTAGGTGTCCTATAGGCTTCTGTTTTGTGATTTCTCTTCTCCCTCTAACATTCACTCTGTGATCTCATCAGCTGTCATGGATTTAAATTACCATTCTCAATCTATTTGTCATGCTTTACTTTCTCTGCTGACCTCCAATCTCACATTTTTAGATGTTTTTCAAATATCTCAAATAGGACATCTAGTACACAATAAATACAACATATCCAAACATCATTATTTTTCCCTAAACCCACCTTCCTTTAACTTCCTATTGATGTGGTAGGAAACAACATCTTCCCATTCCCATTAGTTTGCTGTCATCCTAACTCTTCACTATCTCTATCCATTTATTTGACATATTGCCACAGCTTGGGCTTGTTGATTTTGCCATTGCAACACCTCTCAATACACCTCTTTCATTGCTCTGACTTTCATCACACTGGTACAAGCCCTCATCAGTTACCACTTGCGTTGTTGATAAAATCTATTTAGTGGGAATTCCTTCTCAGGTCTCTACTCTCTTTAGTCTATCCTTCATTCAGCCACCAAAGTGATTTTCTCAAAGTATAGGCCCAATGATGCTACCCCCTTGCTCACTAAACTCTAGTGGCTACCTATAGCCTTCAGCATCAAATACAAATTTCTCTGGCATTTAAGCCCTTTATAACATAGTCATCTTTCTTGCTCTTCCTCATCATCTCTGCTTAATTGCTTCCTTCAGTTCTTGAATAAAATTCTCTCTTATACAAGAAGGCTTTTCCAATTTTTAATTCTAGTACCTTCCCTATTTTGATTATTTCTTGCTTTTCTTGTATTATAGCTTGTGGTACATATTTGTTTGCTTATTGTCTCCTCCATTAGATTGTGAGTTCCTTGACAGTAGGTACTACCTTTCTGAATCATCAGTGTTTAGCACAGGGTCTGGGATATAGTAGGGTAGTTAATAAATGTTTATTGACTAGCTACCAAAGTTCAAGAAATATGGAAATCAAGAAAAGGTCAGTAAGCTTGGCAATTAAGGAAAAAATGGAGTTTCAGTTGAGTAATGATATTGGAAGCTAGATTTCCGAGGGTGTAAAGGAGAACAAAGAGAGGAGGAAGAGCTAATTAATTGTAGATAACTTTTTCAAGGAGAATGAAAGTAAGTAGGAGGACTCATTACTGTATCTGATACATTATATAGTATCCTTATTTTTTTACCACAGATTATCTATATCTTCCATTTCATCATTTTCTCTCTATTATTATACTTTATAAATCACTGATTATACTTATTAGCATACTTATTTGGACTAGTCACTTGCTAGGTCAAAAGAGAATGTTTATGTTTATTTTTATTTATTTTTCTATGTTCCTTTTGATTCTATCTCCACTATATTTTTCAGATCTGTTTCTTTTTTTTCCTTTCATTTCATCACTACTGCTTTAATCTAGGCTCACATTATTACCACCTAGACTTCTGTTAAAGTCTTCACATTGGGCTCCCTGCTTCTAGACTCTCTTCCCCACTCCGGTCCTTTTGCACATTGCTATCAGCTTAATTTTCATTATGCACAGATTTGGTCAAATCACCTCTTTGTTCAAAATCTTGTCATGACTCCCTGTTGCCTGTCTAACAGAGTTACATTCCTTAGCCTGATATTTGAGGTTCTTCCGATCTCATGTCCCGTTATTTCACTTTGCTACATGTTATTGTCAAAATTTTCATACATCTAGGGCTTTGTTGATTCTGGGCCTTTCCTCATATCATTTATATCAAATCCTGTAATGTTTTCTACTTCTTTATCCTTTCCTTTTGAAATCCTACCCATCAATCAAGCAACAGCATGAATGTAACCATTTTCAGGAAACTGTCCATGATATCTCTGATCAGAGATAACCTTCTTCTTCCACTGAATGAATGATGATGATAATAACTTATACTTCTCATTTTCTATTCCAATATTTCAAATAGTTAATGTATATGGCCATTCACTTATTCATTTATCCATTTATTTATTATTTCTTTATTCATTTATTCATTCATTTTGTTTGTTGTGAGAGGTAGCATGGCTTTATGTATAGAGAACCAAGAAAATCAGCGTTTAAGTCATACATATACATATGTACAAGAAGTAGGACTTAAACCCTGATCTTATTGGTTTATGTGTGTGATCCTAGGAAAGCCACTTCATATCTTAGTGATCCATGCAACATTTTAAAATCCAGGAGTAGATACAGATCTGCTTTGGCAGAGGGGAGTGTAAACCCAATCAGCAGTAGAATCCTGAGAGAATGCTACTGTGAACAGCCTTTAAGATTCGAATTACACAGTATTAGTGAACACTCTGTTTATTCCATTACAAATCAAGATTCAGTACAATGTTCACAGTTTCAACAGTTTACAATATTATATACAATCTTCAGAACAAGGAAAGTCTCAATATTATATCTTATTACAGAAAGGAATAAGGAACAAGAGAAGACTCAGCTGGTTTCCCTAAGGGAGAAACCAGCTTCACATTTTTAGATTCAATCAGTCAAGTTAAAGATCCAATCAATCAATTAACAAAAGGAATGACCTAGTTTCCCTAAGAGGGAGTTGATTCAATTAACAATTCACAATATACTGATCTTCCACTCATGGGGCAACCATTAACTTTAGTCTCCAAATAAAGTTCTTAGACAACCACACAAAC